>JAQZBX010051332.1:0-19422 GCA_029593785.1 Cabassous unicinctus | reverse complement strand
AAAAAAAAAAAAAAAAAAGTGCTGGGGGAAAATGTATTTTAAAGCACATTATTTAGCTACAGTGGTAAAAATAGCATGGTACTGGTATAAAGATATGACCAGTGGAATAGAATAGAGAGTTAGGAAATAGACCCTCACATCAAGCGATTTTGGGCAAGGCTGTTAAATCCACCCAGTTGGGTCAGAATAGCCGATTGAGCAAATAGTGTTGGGAAAACTGGATATCCATATCTGAAAGAAAGAAAACCCCTATCTTACACCTTATACAAAATTAATTTAAAATGGACCAAAGACCTAAACATAAAAACTAGAACCCTAGAACTCCTAGAAGAAAATGGAGGGAAACATCTTCAAGATCTTGTGGTGGGAGCAGGTGTAACTCAGTGGCTGAGCACCTGCTTCCCACGTATAAGGTCCCAAGTTCAATCCCCAGTACCTCCTTAAAAAAAAAAAAAACACCTTGTGGTAAGTGGTAGTTTCTGGGACATTATACCCCAAGCACAAGCAATGAAGGAAAAAATAGATAAATGGGACTTCCTTAAAATTAAACACTTTTGTCTTTCAAATGATTTTGTTAAGATGAAAAGGCAGCCCACTCAATGGGAAAAAATCTGCGGAACCCACATACCTGACAAGTGTTTGATTTCCATGTATATATAAAGAGATCACAGAACTTAATGACAAAAGACAGGCAACCCAATTAACAAATGGACAAAAGACTTGAATAGATATTCTTCCAAAGAGGAAATAGAAATGGCCAAAAAGCACATGAAAAGATGCTCAATATCACTAGCTATTAGGGAAATGCAGATCAAAACCACAGTGAGGTACCATCTCACACCTTACAGAATGGCCATTATTAAAAAAAAAAAAAAAAAAAATAGAAAACTACAAATGCTGGAGAGGATGTGGAAAAACAGGAACACTCCATTGTTGGTGGGAGTGTAAAATGGCACAGCTTCTGTGGAAGACAGTTTGGCGGTTCCTCAGGAGGCTAAATATAGAACTGCCATATGATCTGATAATCCTGCAACTAGGAATATATTCAGAAGAACTGAAAGCAAGGACACAGACATCTGCACACCGATGTTCATAGCAGCATTATTCACAAATGCTAAAAGATGGAAACAACCTAAGTGCCCATCAACCAATGAATGAGAAACAAAATGTGGTGTATACATACAATGGAATACTGTTCAGCTGTAAGAAGAAATGAACTGGAAAAGCACATGACACCAGTGGATGAACCTTGATGATATTATATTGAGTGAAATAAGCCAGGCACAAAATGACAAATATTGCATGGTCTCATTGATATAACTAATTACAATGAGCAAATTTATGGAGTTGGACTATAGAATATATGTGGGTTGAGAAGGAGGAGCTGATGCTGAATTATGTAGAATGTTTAATAAGAGCAATTGTAAATATGTGGTAATGGACGGAGTTGAAGATAACACATTATAATAAGTATAACAAACACTGCTGATGTATAAATTTGACTGTGGCTGAAAGGCGTAATCTAGGGAGATTAATGTTAATTGAAAGACAGCAGAGGATAATCTAGGGTCTGTATAACAGTGGTTTTGGTGGTAGCTGAGGATTGTGGTTAATAATATAAATACAAGAATGCTCTTCCACAAGGTAAGAATACGATGATACATGGAAAAAATACAACTAACTTATAGACTATAGTTAACAGTAATATTGTAATATTTTTGTAGCAAAGGCTAAGAAGGTACTATATCAATGCTAAAGGTCAAAAAAAGAACATAGGGTTTAGTTTTATGAGATATGAATATGATTAAGCTTTTTTCCCTTCACTTTCTTCATTACAAGGAGGTTTTAGTCATGTCATTTAACCAATCTGCACTCATTTATGTATCTTTCTGAACACTGGAGAAACAACGGTGTTTGTTTTTAGGATTAAATGAGATAAATGTACCTGGACAGAATTTTTTAGAGTAATGCTTCCAAAATTTAAGTTGCCTTTTTCCTGTTATTTTTGAAGTTGAAATAAAGTTTACTTTAAAAAACAATCATTATATTTATGTGGTAGTTTGAGACTTTATGGACCCCAGAAAAAACATGTTCTTAGAGTTAAACCATCCCTGTGGGTGTGAACCTATTGTGGGTGGGACTTTTTGATTAGGTTATTTCCGTTAAGGGCCTTCAGACTAGGTTACCTCAGTAACGCAGGACCCAGGGTGGGTCTATAAAGGGGATGAATACAGAGACAGAAAGAAGACCACAGAAGCAGAAAAAAGGTCACGGAACCCAGAAGAAAAGGGAGAGACAAGCAGGCGCCACCATGTGCCAGAGGAGTCCAGGATCGCCAGCAGCCGGTCTTTGAGGAGAAAGCATCACCTGATGATGCCTTGATTTGGACATTTTCATGGCCTCAGAACTGTAAGCTTGCAACCAAATAAATCCCCATTGCAAACGCCAACCCATTTCTGGTATATGGCATTTCAGCAGTCTAGCAAACTAAAACAGTTTATAAAATATATTAGCAGGTTAATAATACATCCAGACAGGAATCAGCTAGGTGACAGAATTTTGAAAGCTGTTTTGAAAATACAAACCTCCAAGACATTTTAATCTGTGTGCGCACGCGCACGCCTGCATAAAGATTTGACAAGTGGGTTTGGTTACTGGGAGCATGAGAGCTTATATTTTTATTCCTTTCCAACTTGTTGAGTTCACCATGGGAATCCGAAAATTCCAGTTTTAAAAACTGGCTGTTAAAGGTCCCAATTCACTGGGGGAAAGGAGATTTATAGTCTTATAACCTGGAGGGAGAGAACAAGGAGCTTCTGCATGGGCCTGCGAGAATGACATGGCAGCAATGCTGGGCAGCTGCCCCTGAGCCTAGGGAGTGGAAACAGGAAGGGCCCAGCCTGGCTTTTGCTTCTGAGCCCAGGACCTACCCACCAGTACTACGTGGCCCAAGGAACGTGGGTCCCTGGCCAGCAGCTTACAGGAGGTCCTTCATTCAGGAGACAGGACGCTGGGTGCTGGGATGTTCTCTCCAATGCTCTCCCTTGGGCGAGGGGCTCAAGAAGAAGCTCCACAGAAACACAGGGTGGGAGGTGGGGGAGTAATCAATGGGCCCAGTCCATGCCCAGCCTGAGGGTCCAGACACCGGGCATTGCAGCTTGGTCTGCCCTGAGCTTTTACAAGATCACTGTGGAAGTAGATCAGGTTTACTTTCTCATTTAAAAGTAAAAAAAATCAATGAAGCAAAAATTACTATTATATAACTTAGTCACTGTCATCACCCAGAAATCAGTAGGATGGAAATAAAAACTCGATGCATTTGAGTTACTACTCGACCCACATAACTAGTATAATTGAAAAATTAACTCAGAGCCACTTAGAATCCTGTTAGCTAACTGTGGCACGTTTCACTTCTTTGGATTTAGGATTTCTAGATAGATTATAAATGTGAAACCTGACCAATATTCGTGATGACGAAATCAATCACTGACAGGAGCAGATCACCACCACATTTTGGCGAGTGGGAAGAGAAGTTAGGTCACGTAACATCGGCTGCAATGTTCTCGTGCACTCACGACTAGTTAACTAGTTTGGACATCAAACACCAGACTTCAGAAGACCCTCCCTGGCTCACACTGACTTTTTCAGTTGGCAAAGAAAAAGCAATGGCTTGAGGCCACGAGCATCATGGTCAAGAAGAAGGTGGGGCTTGTGACTGACAGACAAGGCAAGACATGAAACAATTCCCTGCCACCTATTCCCTGCTCACTCCATGTGCCCGCGTGAGACACACACACACATCATTTACCAGGCCCTCCCGTCTCCCCGTCGTCATTACATGTGAAAGAAAATGTGGTGCAAAGGGGAAAAGAACCATAGGATTTACCATCCACCCCTCCATTAAAACCATCAAAGAACCAACCAATATTTCTTAGTCACTTATTCTGGAAAAGCAGTAGGGGCTTGGAGGAGAATAAATGGGCTGTGAGGTAGATGAGCACACAGCACGGTCAGGGGAAAATCTCAGGCAGTGAAAATGACGCTTCCCTTGGACACCACCCCTCTTCCCCCCAATACGTTTGGCTGGGACCTCTGCACCCATCCTGGGGCTCAACAGGGGCACCAGACCACCTAAACGTCAGGACCACCACTGCACCTTTCTGCGCCTGGGGACAGAGAACGTGAGCGAGCCTCTGCCGCAAAGACTTCCAAATCTGGTCAGAGCTGGAATCTGCTCCCACTTAAGACTCATAAATACACACACACAACACACGCAGAGGCCCGGGGGGCAGGAGAGGTGCAGAAGGTCTGCGGGGAAAGGGAGACCTTTGCTTGGATAGGACCTAAAATAGGGGAAACAATCCCAGAGGAGTTAACTCCAGCAACGAATGAATAAGGGGAGGGGCGGGGGAGAAGGTGGCCTCACCAGCACGCAAGGGGCAGGTGGGGCAGCGGGGAGGGCAGGGCAGGACAGGACCTGGGCAGGTGCAGGTGAAACACACCTGCGGGCTTGTGGTTGCTTTGCAAGCTCAGGTGTAGCGCGTCCTGTTCCTCCTCGCTTCAGAGCATGTTTCCCGGTTTACACCAGGCAAGACCCCCTCTCGTTTCATTTTGTTCTGTTTCCCCCACCCCCTTCATTCACCACCCACACCCACACCTCCCTCCAGCTGGGCACCCACTGCAAGGCATTTTATTTAAGTCCTTAAAAATCCATGCACTGCTGTAAAATATTTAGCTTCTCTGTGCATGCATACTTTCTATTTACATAATTGGTACTGTGCTATGAATCTTGTTCCAAATTCTTACATTTTTCATTCAATGCAATGCTTGTAAAATACATTCCTGTGCTGCATGTTTGTTGCTTCTAAGTGCTGCAGAGTATTCTAGAGTGTGGCCCTATTTCATTTAAGCTGTCCATTCCCCTGGACATCGACACCTAGCTTTCCTTCGTCCTGTCACTTCCGTAACCACCACCACAATGCACATCTGCACACAAGTTCCTAACAGCCCCACACAAACACAAAAACCCCTTTCTCTGGAAAAAAAAGAGGCCCAGCCTAGCCACACTCAGGCACTTCCCAGCAGGACGGGGTTCCCAAGCCCTCACATGCTCACCAACACGTGAGCTATTACGCAGCTCTCCCATGTTTGCCTTCGTGTTGCGTAGAAACTGGCATCTAGCGAGTGTTTCGACCTGCAGTTCTCGGCACGTCTCTACACCTATCAGTTCATCATTCAGGCTTTTCCTTCTGTAATGTCCCAGACATGCCCTTTGACCTTTTCCTCTGTTGGGTGTCCTGTCTTTGGGGGCTGGAGGGGGAGGGGACGGCAAACCTTCCTTGGATGCTCCATAGTTGGCTAGTCTGAGACACTGCAAATGTCTTCGTCCAGTACGTCCTCTCTATTATCTTGGTCTATTATAACGTCCTTGGTTGAACAAAAACGTGTATTGATTTAACAGTTAAATCTGTTCCTTTTTTACCTTATAGTTTGTTAAGCTTTAGGAACCATAGGAAATGTTTTCCCTCTCCTGGGTCACAAAGATATTCTCAATTGTTCTGAGTGGCCTTATGATTTTGCCTCTTTGCTGACATCTTTAATCCATCTGGAGTCCACCTAAACCACCATCCTTTCTGAGCTCTCTGCTGTTCCTCTGATCTGTCCGTTTGGGAGCTGGTCCCACTGTTTTTATTACTATGGGCTTTACAGTCTCTCTCAACAGCTGCTCATGTGTCCCCCAAACTTCATTTCCTAGATGGACCTCTAACCCCTGTGCTCCTTTCAGAAGGAAAAGTAAAGTGAGAAAACCACCTTATGAATGGCCTCCTCTCTCACATTTTGGTGTCTCCAGAGTGAACCCATCTGCTGACCTGGTTTTAACCAGTCTATGAGAAGAGGGCTCCAAAATGTACACTGGACCTCAATCCTCAGCTCTAACCCCAGACTCAGCAGACCGGCATCATCTTCAGTGGCCAGCGAGCGCCCGACATACCACACACCCAGGCAGGCATCGCCAGCAACCCCCACCCTCTGCACGAGCACCCCATCACCCAGCCAGGAACCTAAGCCGTCCCGACCCCTCCTCCCCCACATCTAATTAGTGCCGAGGCTTAGGGGTTCTATTTCCTTCACATCTTTCAGTCCCACCCCCATCCCCCTATTCCCACTATAGTTTCTTCTCTTTCCCCCCTGGCCTATCTGCTCCTGGCCTCACTCCCCAAGGCAAGTAGAGCGCTCCTTTGGAAATTTATACCCGCTTACATCCTTGACTCGGAAAACCCTCAGAGGTTCCCCTTCACTCCACGAAGAAACCCAAGGGCTGCCTGCCATATGCTCTAGGGTCCAGCACCCTCCTGCTTCTCTCACTTTGGGCCTGGACCCATCCCACTTGCACCCAGTGCTGCAGCCATTCTTGATTACCTCTGTTCTAGAGCTCATGTCCCCCCCCACCTCACCCCACCCCCCAAGCAAGCACGTGCACCTCTGCTAAGGCAGCTCTGCACTGCGCTCCCCTCCCCATTTCTCCAGGTCCTTCAGGGGCTGGTCCCAGTATGTCCCCTCCGTGAGCCTTCCACCCCACACACACACATGTTCCCCTCTCCACCCCACACCACGCTGCAGATGAACAATGTCTATGCTTCTCCCCTGAACTCGTAAGCTGTATCCCCGGGGTCTGGTTCAGTGCCTGGCAAATAAGAGGCTCTCGACTGCACATTCACTACGGGAAAGAACTTGAGCCAAAAGCCATTCAGGCAGTTGGATGAAAGTTCAGAGGCCATACTGCTATAGCGAACCACGATGAGTTACGGGAGTGGAAGTGACCAGATAAAACCACCACCTTAGGAAAAACAGGCTGGCAATGCCACGCGAGTCGAAAGAGGATAGAACAACAGGAGGCAGGAAATGACGAGAGGAGGCCGCTGTAGATAACAACGGCCATCGCCAGGGCTGCTGAGCGCAAGAAGGGAGGGAAGAGAGAATGATGAGCCTCGTGGGAAACTCTGGCTCTGGGTTATGAACCTGCGAGTGCAAACGGAACCGACCCTGAGTGAAGACCCCCGGCCCACGGGCACCGGACCCTCCTGTGTCTTAGTAAATTAAATACAATCTGGTTTGCTAATGGTCCTCTCCACCCAGGAAAGCAGCAGATTCAAACAAGCTTTGAGTGAATGCCCCCATGAATTCTGCCTCAGAAGCTCTTCTGTCCTCTCTTAGTTTCCCCAAAATGTGAGAAAATGGACTCATCTCAAGAAGCGGACTCCCACCTGTGGCCTCCGTCTTCAAGTCTACGGCTCTCGCTCAGAAGACACATCTCCCTCGGCCCCGCTGCTGGCACTGCGCTCTTCTTTGCGAGGAGTGTTTCGTTCTTTGCTCGATTCGGAAGGCCCCTTGGCTCTGGTCTTCTCCTTCCTCTGCTGCTGTTTTTCAAGTTTTGACAGCTGATTATAAAAAAGAAAAAGAATTATCCTACAAATGTGCATATGTGCCCGGATATCCAAAACACCAATTACTTCACAGGTGACAGCCATTGAAAAAGCTTTTTATCGGATAACCTGGCACACTACAGTGATTCTGAGATGCCAAATTATACCCAAAATGTGAATCAGATCAGCACCTGAATCAGGAAAACAGACTAGCCCTACATGTGGTCTTTCTCAGACTTTTCCCTACCCACGATCCAGCGCACCATGTGGTATCTAGGAACTGGTCAACCAACAGGCTTCTCTAACAGGCTTAGGGGAGTTCTATAAATAATAAAGGCTTTTACTCTGTTACTTTTCTCTCTGACAGTTCTGCAGCTTTTTCTCACTGGGATGTCTTCATCAGTCACTATTTTATAAAGGGTAATCAGAACATTCCACTGTTTACTGAGGATAACACAGAAAGCTGTGAGATGAGGTACCTTAAGCACGCTTAGACATCATCTTTGCAATGAAGCCCGCCTTGCCCAAGCCAGAGCTCTGAGCGCTCCCAGCAGGCTGCACGGGAGGCAGTGGCAGGAGCTTTTGCAGACTTTCCACCTGGCTTCCAACTCCAATGAAACCTGGGTCCACTCTGCGCTTGGATATATCCCCAACTTGTTCAAAGAAATCAAAATAGATGACAAAAATACCAGGTCATAACACTCTGAGTAACAACACAGCTACCGCACAAAGACCTGCTGAGAAACCTGCCGAAGACTGAGCAGGTTTTGGTCCTCGGGATGTCTGTGGCCCGAGAACTGCCACCTGTAACAAACCCTGAGACAGGAGCGTCCAGCTTCACCTGCCTCCCAGACCAAGTCTGCGAATGTTTTATGGTTCTCATGAAAGGGGGCCACCATAATGAAGGGCTGGTTTCTCCCTCTGGTTCCTATGCCCCATGCAAAGACATAAAGAAGTCACTTTAACCAACCTGCCAACTCATTTCTCCTATTATACATAGACTTTGAGCTAAAACCCTTAGATAGATGATCAACTGCTCTCAATTTGGTCCAGAAAACCAAATTTATTGATTAATGATTGATTTCTGATATTGTCTTTCCCACTCCTCCTTCACCTACAAAGCTCTAAGAAAGAACAAGATTAGTTAATGCATTAATGAGACTTTGCAAATGACAACATCATTTCACCTCTGAGCCAATGACTCTCCCCCAGATGACTCCTCTGGGTAAGTTCCCACGCACATTCAGAGGCTCAGAGGAACATTTGCTGCAGTGCTGTATTAGCAAAAACCTAGAATCAACCAAAATGCTAGACAGGAGGATGGATAAAAAGAACATGGTGCAGCAGTTTGAAGGTATTTTATGAATCCCCAAAAGAGAAAGATTATGTTTGTGAGCTAATCCATCCCTGTAGGTGTGAGACCCTTTTGACTGGACTATGTCAGTGAGGTCAAGTCTCGGCACTCTTCCTGAGTCTCACAGAAACCAGGACGCAGAAAAAGGGAGCCGCCATATTTGCTCCTGCCATGGGAGCTGCAAGGAGAGAAGCCCCTGAGAGGCTCAAAGAGCTGAGGCGCATGGAGAGACGAGCCCTATGCCTGATAGCTTACAGCGGAACCGGGGAAAGAACCGAACAGCCGAGACTGACAGAGGCAGCCCGGAAAGCTACAAGCCCTATAGCTGCCCACAGCTGAGCTCTGGGAGACGCCAGTAGATTCTGGAGGGAAAGGCAGAGAACTTGGCAGAGATCAGCATCTGACTTTGGTGAAAAGGCACCTCTGCTGATGCCTTGTTTGGACATTTCACAGCCTCAGATCCATAAACTTTTACCCCAAATATATTCCCATTATAAAAGCCAACACATTTCTGGTACTTAGCATCGGCAGCCCTTTGGCAAACTAAAACACACAGTATAGTCACAGAAAACAATTTTGTAAAGCAGTTAAAGTGAATTCACAAGATCTACAGGCATCAAAATGGGTAAGTCTCTATAATCGTGTTATGTGAAACAACTTTAAGTTTCAGACAAATATATACAGTAGGATTCTAATTACGTATATACTTTTAAACATAAAACTACACTATACCCATTTCTTCTAGGCTCATGCATATGTAGTATAGACTGAGGAAATACACACCAATGTCAACTTCGGGGAGAAAGAAGGAGAAATGGGATCATAGTGGAATGAACACAAACATGGGCTTCAACTGCAGCATTCAACCTTTATTTCTCTAATAACTAAAGCAAACCCAGAGCAGGGCTACTGACCAGGCCAGTCCACAAACCGTCTGCGACTGCCACGTGGAGCACCAATGGGAAGATGCCCATGCCAGAGCGTAGATCACGGCAGCTTCCTTTATCAACAGAGTCTTGTTGTGAAAAAGCCTCAGCTATTACACTGTGTGTTTAGTGACAGCTGACATCATGCTGGCGTAAGTCCATATCTCACCAGGGCCTTGAGTAGGAATGCTAACGCAGGGGAAAAGGTTAGCAGTTTTTAAATCTGGGTAATGGGTGCACAGAACCCCTTGCTATATTTTTCTATATACTGTTTTCTTTGGGCTATTATTTTTCTCTGTACTCTTCTGCCACACATAAGGAAGGAATGTCCTGACTCTAAGGTGATAGCCTTCCTTTGTTTCCCTTTTGGTGTTAAAATGTTCTTTCCTTTATGAAATAAGGACAATATATGGAGGTCTATCTCTCACTTCCTTTGAAAATGAACTTGGAAAGCAGTAAGTTGGCAATCTAGGCTGGATCCCCCCAATTTCATTCATTCATTCATTTTATTCCTGGTTCATAAAACCCCAGCTTCTGGGAACCAGTGTTCTGTAGTAAGCTGTGATAGGCTGCCTCTGCTGCCAGCAGGTGCCGGCGGTGTCTGTACATGTGCTCACACGTGCCGTACAGGTGCATATATACATAGGCTCATAAGCATGTTCTAGGTTACACACAAAACACGGTTTTTAAAAAATAGCAAGAGGCCCTCTCAATTCTCCTTCTCCTGTTCAGAGGTAAATATAAAGAGTTTGAACATCACAAGCAATATAACTAAGAAGAATATTTACATCCATGAAAAACAAACCTCCCCCACCACCCAGGATTCAATCTGAGGAAAAGCCTTGTTTGGGATCCAGCTTCGTTGTTTATATTCTACTCTTGAACACTAATGGGAAGCCAGATTCTGAGAGGACGATAGAGATTAATTCCCAATTAGCGCAGGCTTCCCGGAGGCTTCGCAGCTCCCTGACGCATCCATCTGACCTGCGCTGATTCAGAGGCCATCCCAGCAGAGGGCAGGACTGCAGACACCGGCGGGACTGTCCACCCTACCCCGTCCCCTCCCACCTCAGATGTGCTCCTACATTACATGTGATCATAATTTAAGCGGGAGGCATAACCCGTGTTTCCATAAACCGTGTAATGCTGATTCTCTTACATTATTTATCTTAAAACCAGCCAACCACACATGGCACCATGCCTCAAAGTAAAGTTCTCTGGGAGAACACTGTGAACTAACCTAATAAATTTAAGCTTTTTCTCAGAAAACTTGGAATCCAGTGCATAGAAAATGTGGAATTTACATCTAAAGGCATGAAAGCCGGGGGATTTTTTTTTTTTTTTTTTAGGAAACATAAGAACGAAAGACAGGCAGACAAGACAGAAAGACAGAACGAAAGGGGGAAAAAATTGGTCCTGCATACAAGCTCATCTAAAATGTCAACAGCTTTCACATCACCAGTGAGAGGCATGTTAAAGAAATTCTTATACACTACAGGCCCTGTGAACACACGATCCACAAACACTGAAATGGAGGCTTTTGATGTTTTGTTTAGTTTTTAATCAACTAACGAGAGTTTCGACATTGTAAAGGAGAGAACGTTTAAACCATGCTAGCTGAAGTATCTCTGACAGAAATCCTCAACTCCAGAGGCAGCTGCGGGCACACAAGCTTCCTGCAGACACCACAGGGTCAGGCGTCCATTCCGTGATGACGTTCAGGAACATGGCGGCCAGAGCCACAGGGGACCAGACATCCAGGTGCAGACCCCTCCAACTCAGCTGCAACCTGATAAAGCCACTGAGAAACAGGGAAGCTTCTCTCCAGCTACGATGCCCGAGCTCTGCCTCCACGGTGGAGGAAGGGATGCATGTGAACATGGTGGTCAGGGAGCTCTGCTGCAGGCACCAGGAGGTGACAAAGGGGGAAGTAATGGCGTCTGAGACAAACAGGCAGGGTGGGGACTGAGGCCACACAGGAGGGGCCTTGCTCTACCTAAGGGCCTTCACACCCATGTGGTTTTTTTGTTTTGTTCTGTTTTTAGGAGGTACCGGGGATCGAACCCGGGACCTCGTATATGGAAAGAAGGCGCTCAACCAGTTGAGCTATATCCGGTACCCGCCATGTTCTTTTAAATGTGCATCTCAACAACTCTAATAGCGATGGGGTCGATGTGGGCCACCTGCTGGGGACCCCACTTTGCAGTTACATCTAAGTGACCCTGCTCGCTCTGAATGCCCTGAAAATGGTTTTATCATTAGCATCCCCAGCCCGTTCCTCGCTGCCAGCACAAATGGCCTCCTACTTCACAGGGGCAGTGATGACCCTGACCTTCCAGCTTCCCCTGCAACCAGGGTCTGGGCACCTGATGTCCATCTCAGGCCCCAGGACCTGTCAGGGTCCACAAGGCCTTCCAAGAAGGGTTTCCTTCCCTCAATAGAGGGTCAAGGAGAGGCTGCTTGCCTTCTTAACCCTGGGCCTCATGTCGGGGGAGGACAAGGAGCTCTGGAACGGTGGTGTCCCCCGTGAGGAGGGGCAGTCCAGACGTGCACAAAGAAGCTTCTGGAGAGCCCCGGCAGGGCCGTGTTGGATTGGTCATCTCTTGCCGGGTAAGGTGATCAGACTCCTTGCTGTTTAGGTCACACTTAGGTAGGTTTGTCTCATGAAAGTAAAACACATCATGACATGCCCATTTGAATAAACGCGAAAGTGGCTGTTCAGAGAGTTCTGTGACTTGCTTGAGGTGTTATGGCGTGAAAGTAGCTGAGATGGGACCACACTGGGGCCTCCAGCCACCAAGCCCCACCTTTTTTCCAGGGAACCAGGGGCCTCTCTTGCTTAGTCTGATAACATCATTTCACGGCTATTTCTTGAGCACTGGCTCCATCCTGTGTCTCATTCTAGGTGCCAGGGACACAGCAGAGAACCACGTACAGCCCCTGCCTTCCCAGGGCCCACTGTCCACCAGATCCCTAACTGGTCCTCCCCACACAGGCGTGCCAGGCCTGCTATAGGCATGTTATTCCTGCCCCCGTTTCAAAGTAGAGGAACCTGGGGGTTCTTGAAACCGTCACCATTCTGCCTGTGGCACAAAGCAGGCCAAACTCTTTTCCTACACAGCCCAATCTTTGCACTTGTTTATTAGAAAATATTCAGGGACTTCAGGGCCCTCTTAGTTTGTCAAATTAAAATGGGGAGGGGGGAGAGGGGGGAGAGGGGGGAGAGAGAGAGAGAAACTGGTCGCAACTTGGTGGTTTAGCAACAGATGCTGCTGGACCTCAGTTTGCATGTACAATTCTACCCTGGTGGCTGAAGACGTTCAGAGGAACAAATACAGTAATTACTCAACTTTAGCTTCACTAGGAACAAGCTGGGTAGGGACACAGGGCAGGGGGGCCCCAGATGCTAGCCTCAGGAGAAAGGGCAGCTCAGGAGACAGGGTGTGGGGCCGTCAAGGCCCAGACACCAAGCAAGTGGTGACCCAAGAGCAGCCAGCATCAGAGCGACCCTGCTGGGGCGAGCGGGGTGGCCAGGGGGTGGCCGGCCTTGCAGGGTGGGATCGCCAGAGTCTGGAGATGCCTAGAAGGAGCGCAGTAGAGGCAGGTCGCCAGGAGGCAAACTTGGGGGAGGGTCAGGTGGTAGCACAGTTGGGTGGGCACACACAACCCCTAGGCCCTTCACAAGCCCCTCCAGGTGCTGGGGCCAGGGCTGGGGGTGGCGGGAGTAAATGACTTGACAGAAGGGTGAGAAGGAGAGGCGGGAACGAGCACATGCCTGCTAGGGTGCTCACTCCACACTGCAGGCGCCAAACACGGGCGGTAAAGACGTCCCAGGGAATGCAGGACGCACGTGAAGCGACTGAGACGAGCAAGGCAAGGGCTACCCAGGGGAGGGCCAAGAACAAGAGGCAGAGGGAAGGGCAGGAAGAGGGAGGAGCGGACTGTGGGTGCTGCAGCATCTGAAGCCTCCATCACGGGAGGGGCGGATGGGGCTGACCCAGCCAGCGCGCTCGTGTGGTGGGCAGAAGGTGACGGGGCAGAGCGGCACAGCAGGCTGAGCACTGGCGGAAGCTCGGAGGACAGATCTGTCTGTGCTCCCCCTTAGGGAAGGCAGCCATGGGGAACGGGGCTTACCCGTGTAAACAGTGGATGGATGGATGAATGAATGAATGAGGATCTGTTTCGTTTGGGAGAACAGACAACACGAGAGCCTCAAAGACAGAAGGGAGGCTTGAGCTTGCCTTGATGTCTGAGTAACCAAGTAGCCAAAGTAACCAGGAACCGCGTGGAGCCGAGTGGCACTGGATATGGTGTGTGGGCGCTGGCAGGTGGGGAACCTGCTCTTGGGGTTAAGAGTCTGCCTCTTCAGTGGGCAGCACTTTGGTGGGAAAAGGTAAATACAATTGCCCGGTGACTCCGTTTCCTTTTTTGGTAAAGGCCATGCCATCACATGCCCAACCTAACATCCAGGCACTGGGAGAATCAAAAGTGGCTGCGGTGTGCACCTGCTCAAAGATGTATAAAGCCCCAAATACACAGGGACTCATTACTATCTGCTCTTGTTCTTTCACACACATAATGTCACTTCTGAAGCATCTTTAGAAACTGATCTTTCGCTTCGTGGATGATCCAGTGTAAATGATGACATAAAAACATGAACTGAATGAGTAACATCAGGGATCCATGGGACAATAATGAGCTTCAAGGAATATGTCAACGATAAATCTGCAAGCTTAGAACTTCGGGTCCAGCCCAATTTCTGGGGCTCCCTGCGATTCCCCTCAAGCCGGGGGAATACCAGACAAGGCTGACTGCCCTCAGCTAGTAACGCCCTCTAGGCTGGGAGGATTTAATGGGAGCTGGCAGAACCCATCGCTGTCTGCTCTTGCCATCCTCCCTACGTGCCTCTCTGTGCAGCATCCAAATCAACCAGCCTGCTAAACTCTAGGTTCAGTCTGGAAGGGGTTCTAGAAAATGGATTTCTTTGCAAGTCGTTTCAGAACAAAACAAGCATCCAGAAATCCGTAACGGGGCAGGCAGGGTGGGGGCTGCTTTTAGAGGATGAAATGGTGTCTTAAACTTACCTCCAGTATGACTGTGGGGAAGGATGGAAAAACAATTCCAGCCTCTCACGGATGTCCTGTAGTTCATTTCTGTGACAGGCCCCATGAAAACCATATCAGGTCTTACTTCTCTCTCTTATTTGAGCCTAAAATTTGCACCAAAAAAAAGCACCTCTTTGCTCAAAGGACTCAGGAAATTCAATGTGAGCTCTTTAAAGACTGTCTTTACACTTGGGTGATACATGACCACTTAGGTCCTGAAACCAATTCCTCCTCACCTCTGGCATTCTGAGAAGCCAAGGGCAGATGCTACTATGCCCTAATTACTTGCGAGTACAAGAGAGGTGAGATCAGTGGAGAGAGCACACACAAAGTCTCAGGCACAGAAAGCCCCAGGCATCTGGTCACGCAGCCCAGTCTCCAAGCAACCTCTGTTTTTTTTTTGGAGCAAATGCTCACTTGGACAGGGGCTTCTGGGGGTACCCACAGGTCCAGGGGAAGCAAACCCTGCTTATATTCTTGCCCAGGCAATGACAAATTAGGCCCTGTCTTAGAGTTATTTACTGCTGATATTTTCTGCCAGGCTGCTCTGATCTGCATATGAGCAAAATCTAATTACAAAGTGAAGAAAATAACAAAAGAAAAACTCAGCACCATGAAGTCAGTTACTATGACTTTTACAGACCGTAGTGTGGATGGAAACGTTGGTTCCAAACAACCCCTTGCAAAGATTCCAAGAAAGTCTTATGGTGCAAGTCATAAAGATCAAACTGTCTTCTCTGCAATTATTTGTTAAAATACCACCAGGTAGTTATTACTCTAAGAGCACTGGCCCACACGTGTGGCCCACACCTGTCAGGTGGGCAATGACAAGATGCTGCAAAGGAGGGAAAGGCCCACCCAGTTCCCTCACAAGTAAGACCAGGGGTCAAGGCAAAAGGATGAGATGCCCAAAGCCAATCAGCCCATTAACTCATTTAGAGATTTGTCTCTACAATGCTCACTGCCCTTCCTTAAAGGTTGATCAAGTCCGACTTCCAATAAAAATTTAAACTGTCCAAAGAAAACAAGCTGATGTATTTTTGTTGAATAATAATTTCAAGGCAATATGTAAGTCAAGCAATGCTATGGAATACAGAAATATTAAATCAATGAACCTACTTGGGTTTAGCCTGAATTAGTGAACTTTTCTGTGCCTCAGTTTCTCTGTGAAACCACAAACTCATGGAAGGCAAGTTCTCCCCACTATGGTGGAGGGGAAATGAAGCCCAAAAGGGACTGGAAAACAAACCTAAGGAGCCTACTGCCTCTCTGTGGTGGGCTGAGCCACTTCCAGGACCGGAGTGTTTAGTCAAGTAGCAGCCTGCACTCAGACTCGTGGAGCAGGACAGTCCCCACCCACCCGTCCCATGACCACGTGTGCCATCACCATACAGACTTATTTTTGTCTTCAGAATCGAGATCTCTTGAGTTATTAACACCTTGCATTGGTGTGGTACATTTGTTACAAGGGATGAAAGCACATTTTTATATTTGTACTATTAACTGCAATCCATGGTTTAACTTTGGGTTTACTGTTTGTTGTGCAGTTCCATGGGTATTTAAAATTTTTTACTGTAGTAACATATATACAACCTAAAACAACTTTTAACCACCTTCAAATATATAATTCAGTGCTGTTAATTATATTCACAATGTTGTGCTACCATCACCACCATCCATTACCAAACTGTTTCCATCAACCCAAACAGAAACTCTGTACCATTTAAACCTTAACTTCTATTCCCTACTCCCACCCCGTCCCCTAGTAACCTATAGTCTACATTCTGACGCTTTGAGTTTGCTTATTCTAATTATTTCAGATCAGTGAGATCAAACGATATTTGTCCTTTTGTGTCTGGCTTATTTCATTCAACATGATGTCTTCAAGGTTCATCCACGTTGTCTCATATACCAGGACTTTGTTCCTTTTCATAGCTGAATATTTTTCATTGTGTTTGTCTACCACATTTTGTTTATCCATTCTTCAGTTGATGGACACTTGGACTGCTTCCATTTTTTGGCAATTGTAAATAAAGCTGCTATGAACACCAGTGTGTATTTATCAGTGTCCCTGCTTACAATTCTTTTGGGTATACATCTTAAGAAGTGTGATTGCCGGTTCATATGCTAATTCTATGTGCCAAACTGTCTTCCACAGTGGCTGCACCATTTTACATTCCCTCCAGCAATGAATACATGTTCCTATTTCTCCACATCCTCTCCAACACTCGCAATTTTCCAATTTTTAAATAGAAGCCACTTTAGTGGGTGGAGAATAGTATCTCATTGTAGTTTTGATGTGCATGTCCCTAATGGCTAATGATGGTGAACATCTTTTCATATGCTTTTGGCCATTTTATATCTTTAGAGACTACAAGTCTTTTGCCCATTTTTTAATTGGGCTGTCTGTCTTGTTATTAAGGATTTCTTTATATCTTCTGGATATTACACCCTTATCGTGTACAGTTTCCAAATATTTTCTCACATTGTACAGGTTGTTGCTTTAAAGTGCTTTGAGATGCAAAAATTTTCAATTTTTATGAGGTCATTTATCTATTTTTTTCTTTTGTTACTTGTGCTTTGGGTGTAAAGTCTAGGAAACTATTGCCTAATAAGAGCTCCTAAAAATGCTTTCCTATGTTTTCTTCTAGCAGTTTGATAGTTTGGGTTCTTATATTTAGGTCTTTGATCCATTTTGACTTGATTTTTGTATATGGTATAAATGTCCACATTCCATTCTTTTGCATATAGATATCCAGTTTTCCCAAAACCATTTGTTGAAAGGACCAGTTTTTCCCAATCAAGTGGAACTGGTACCTTGCAATTTGATTCCACTGGTCTGTATGTCTGTTTCTGTGCCAGTCCACGTTGTTTTGATTACTGTGGCTTTGTAATAAGTTTTAAGATCAGGAAGTGTTAAGTCCTTCAACTTTGTTCTTCTTCAAGATGGCTTTGGCTAATTGGGGCCCCTTATCCTTCCATATAAAATTGATGATAGGCTTCTCCGTTTCTGCAAAGAAGACTGTTGAAGTTTTGATTGGGATTATGTTGAATCTGTAAATCACTTAGGGTAAAAGTGATATCTCAATATTTAGTCTTCCAATCCATGAGCACAGAATGGCTTTCCATTTATTTAGGTCATCTTTGATTTCTTTTAGCAATGTTTTCTAGCTTTCTGTGTACAAATCCTTTACATCTTGATTAGATTTATTCCTAGTTATTTGATTTCTTCCGATGCCATTGTAAATGGCCATTTTTCCTTATTTCTTCTTCAGATTGTTCATTACTAGTATACAGAAACACTACTGATGTTTGCATGTTAATCTTGTATCCTGCCTCTTTGCTGAATTCATTTATCAGCTCCAGGAGCTTTGTAGTGGATTTTTCACGCTTTTCTGTACATAGGATCATGTCATCTACAAATAGGGAAAGTCTTCCTTCTTCCTTTCCAATTTGGATTCCATTTATTTCTTGTTCATGCCTAATTGCTCTGACTAGAACTTCCAGTACAATGTTGAATAATAGTGGTGACAGTGAGTATCACTGTCTTGTTCCTGATTTTAGGGAGAACGCTTTCAGTCTTTCACCATTGAGTACAGTGTTAGCTATAGGTTTTCATATATGCCTTGTTGTTAAGGAAGTTTCCTTCTACTCCAACTTTTCTAAGTCTTTATCAAGAAGGGATGCTGGATTTTGGCAAATGCTCTTTCTGGGTCATCTGAGATGATCATGTGGGTTTTTCCCTTCTGTTAATGAGGTATTTTACATTAATTGATTTTCATATGTTGAATTCATATGTTCATATCACCCATAGCTGGGCTTGAGGAGAAAGTGGAGCAGCCAAGGCTGAGAGAGGAGGCCTGGAAAGAGACAAGCCATGTGCCTCACTGCCCATAGCCGAGCTCCCAGATTCAGTGAGACTTGAGGGGAAGGCAGGGACCTCGGCAGAGATCTACTGTCATCTTGCCTCACCATGTGGCAGGATGCCAGGATCACCAGTAGCTGACTTTGGTGAGAAAGCATCTCTGATGATGCTTTGATTTAGACATATCACAGCTGCAGAACCGTAAGATTTTACCCCAAATAAATCCCCTTTATAAAAGCCAACCCATTTCTGATATTTTTGCATTGGTAGCCTTTGGCAACTTTTATGCATTTGTATTTTACCACCTGTAATAAGTGAAAAATGGAGCAACATACCAAAGAAATGCAATATAGCAGTACCGGCATTTATAATTACCCACATGGTCTTCATTTCTTTATGCCACTTTGAAGCACCATCTAGTGTCCTTTCCTTTCAGTCTGAAGAACTCCCTTTAGCATTGCTTATAGGGCAGGTCTAGCACTGACAAACTCCCTCAGCTTTTGTTTATCTGAAAATGTCTTAATCTGTCCCTCATTTTTGAAAGAAAGTCTCGCTAGATATAAAATTCTTGCTTAGAAACTGTTTTCATTGCATACTTTGAGTATTTCAACCCCTGCCTCTTTGCCTCCATGGTTTCTGACAGCAACCCAACGCTGAACTTTCTTGATTCAGCTCAGTCCTTGCCCAGCCAATACAGCCCCACCCCCACCCCCACCCCTGGATCTTGGGAAAGTGGACTTTTATGTTC
>JAQZBX010051331.1:8272-19512 GCA_029593785.1 Cabassous unicinctus | reverse complement strand
TGCTGGAGCAAGACAGCTGCCGACGTTTGCCAGGGTTCAGGCTTCTTGGGTTCCTCTCTTCCTGGGGCTGCGTTTCTCTCTGGGCTTAGCTCCTTTGTTTCCTCCACAAGGCCAGCTGTGAACTCTCAGGGGAATGGCTTGTCTCTATCCCAGGGCCTTCTCTCCTTCTTCACCAGAACTCCAACATCAAAACTTCTCCAACACTGTCCTTTGTCATGTCTTTTATTTTCGATTCCCCCACCCACCAAGGGGTGGGGCTCAACACCTTACTGACATGGCCCTGTTAACGCCCTAATCATAACTTAATCATGCCCAGATTAGCAGGCCAGTTTACAAGCATGATCCAATATCTACTTTTGGAATTCACAATTACATCAAACTGCCAAACTGCAACATTGTCTGAGTCTCCACTTTGTGTCCAGTGTAGTTGGAGCAATGTAGCATCTCTGGGAGGGTCAGGGCAAGTGAGTTGTGGCTTTTAGCATGGGGCTTGCCCTGGAACAGTGTTGCTCTTTCCATCCACTTTCTGGAAGGAGCAATCAGCCCTTCTGGAATGAAACACTGAGGCAAACTATTCAGCAGAGCTGGAAACCCCATGCTTCTGGCTTAGAGAAGGGCAGGAAGCCAAGGTGTGGTCTTAATGGTGGAATAGAGACCAGATTGAGCCTCTATTCATCCCCAGGATCTAGGCACAGGAAAATAGAAAGACTCTGGGAGCAGAAGGCTGGGGACCTCCAAAAGCACACAGACCCCCACCTGTGGTAGGGGTTCATCTGGCCCTCAAGGAAAGCTGTGAAGCACAAAAGTAGCAAGCTGGGATTCTACCAAGATTACCATTGCCTACTGCATGTTCCAAGCTTGTACACATTTTCAAAGGGCATGACTAGAAAACCACCTCCAAGGCTCAGCCACTTTGAATAGCCTATCCTATTATTTGGTGTAAGACTCCAGAATGTGGTCAGGTATTAGGTAATAATTCATACATTGATTTCCCTTCTCTGGGAACAGGTCCAGTATGCAGGGGCCTTCTCTGGGTTTCTCTTCCCTGCCTCCTGACAGGGGTTGACAACTGACCCAGGCTGGAACAGCTACATTCTCCTGCCTGGACATTGAGTGCTTCCAATAGATCAATACAGAGCCAGAGGGTTTTTGGAGCTGAATCCAGAGTATTTCCCTAGAGAAAGTTTCCATGACCTCTAACTGCTGAGGTCCCTGTAGCTGTGCTAGTTTCCTTCCAAGAATTGATTGCTTAGCTCCATTTTTTTTTTTTCTTCCAATTCTAAGAGTCTTTCAGAAATCTTCCACCAAATTCTTAATATTTTTTTCTTGTAACCAAAAGAGCTTTAACACAAACATCAACATGTATTTTGAGCACCTTTTATGTATAGATATTGAGCTAGGTTCTGGGGATTGGGGACTTAAAGATACGTCTTTACCCAGGGAATGCTGACTCGAGCAAAGGTTACCATGATTCTAGCAAAGGAGGAAGGCTGAGTGGGGTCCTGGACTGGCATGGAAACACCTCAAGCAATCAAAGGTACGAAACAGTTGCTGAGTTTTGCAAGGTACAAATACTGCCTGCTTCTCTTTCCCCCACACTGCCACTTTGATTGGACTTCTGAAAAAGAGACTCATGTGCACTTGGAATTGTTGCAACCATTGTTTTGGGATGTTTAAGACCCTCTTCACCTGTGTCTATTTTCACATACCCTGACCCAAGACTTATACTGCAGATCGATGCCTCCAATCTTGGAGTGGCGCTACTTTGTCTCAGAATCTGGAAGCACAAAGGCTTTAAAATTTTGTAGTTTGGTACTGGTGGAACAGAAAAAAATACTATGTGGGATTAAAAAAAAAAAAAAGAGGCACTTGCAGTAAGACCACCTTCCAAACTCGAAGGCCAGCCTGGCAAGGTCTGAATATTCCATGACCACCTAACCAGCTGATTTCCCGAAGCCTGAAGCACATGTGAGTCTCCTAAGGGTTGAGGCATGGCTAGTGCATTGAGTCCTATTATTTTACCACCTCAATTTCAACATCTCCTTTGCCACAGAGAAAGAAATACCATGCCAATACTTTTTTTTTTCATTTTAAAAACAATTAATTGAAGTATATCATTCATACATGAACATTCATAAACAATAAGTATATAGCAAAAGTTGTGAACTTATAAAAATGCCAGTGCTTTTGTAGGGAACCTGAGTACCGAGGGACTCCAGTGCCACCCAAAGAAATTCACAGCCAGACAACATCCCTTAGCCTTAGAAATCATTACCCAGAATCAATAGTGAAACCACTGTAGCAATTTGGCATTATTTATGAATTCCAAAAATAGATATTGGATTATGTTTGTAAACTGGTCTGTTCCTCTGGGCATGATTAAATTATGATTAGGACTTTGGGCCACATCAGTAGGGCGTTGAGTCCCACTCACAGATAAAAGACATGACAAAGGACAGAGTTGGAGTTTTGATGTTGGAGTTCTGATGCAGAGTTTTGAGCTAGAGCCCGGGGAAGTAAGCACACGGTAGATCTTGGTCATGAGGAAAGAAGGCGGCCCCAGGAAGAGAAGCAAGCCATTTGTCTAATAGTCTACAGCTGGCCTTGTGGAGCTAGCAGAGGAGCTGAGCCCGGAGATAAGCAAGGCGCGGGAAGAGAGGAAACCAGGAAGCCTGAACCCTCGCAGACGTCGGCAGCCATCTTGCTCCAACACGTGGCAATAGACTTTGGTGAAAGGAGTAACATGCTTTATGGCCTGGTAACTGTGGGCTTCTACCTCAAATGAATATCTTTTATAAAAGCCAACAGATTTCTGGTCTTTTGCATCAGCACCCCATTGGCTGACTAATACAACCACCCAGTCATGGCCCCAGAGAAAGACAGGTGCTGGTTGTTTGTCCTTCCAGATGAGGCCAAGTTTGATGACTCTGCCTGTGCCCCACATTTCTGTGGAGGCCTCCAGGTTCCTGCCAAGATGATTATTGAGTCCATTGGAACTTATGGAACTTAAAGAGGTCACAGTGCTGGACCAGGCTCTATCATTCACTCCTCCAATGTATTCTAGTGCCCACTCCAGGTTACTTAATGGATTAGGTTCAGTTATATATAATAGACAAAGCCCAAAATAACCGTAAGAGAACCTTATTCAGCATAAACAAAACAGAACTTTCTCTATTAAGAAGAAGAAGTTTTGAAAGAAGAAAACGCCTGTCTTGTTTTTTGGGGCTATTTTGTTATTTTGTTACTGCTATTTTGTGCTTTGTCTATTATATGCAACTGAACCCAAAGAGAAGTGTGATGTGGAGTTCTAACAGCCATCTTAGACCAGGAGACAATGAGCTAGAGAAGGCCGAGCAGCAAGGTGGAAAGCACCCAGGCTCTGGATGACAATGGAGACACCATGGGCTCATTGTGTCACGGCCCATGATGGCTGTTAGAACTTCACATTCCAGGTGGAAGAAAGGTGAAAAGGGAGGAAAAAAGACTCCTGTCTTCCTTTTAAGGAGACTTCCAGAAGTACCACAAAACACTTCTCCTTGCATTTCATTGGCCAGAGCTAGGTCACGTGGTACACCTAGCTGCAAAGAGGCAAGGAAATGTCTTTTACCAGGTGAATTTGCTGCCTTGACTCAAATCAGAGTTCTGCCACTAAGAAGGAAGAGGAAATTGATTGTCAGAGTAATTAACACATTTGTAACCCTAGGTAGGCACTGATGACCTCCATCACTTTGAAAGGACCCAAGGAGTGGTCCTGCAGCCCCCAGCATGAACATGTAGATAGAAAATGGGCCACAGAGCATCTTCCAGCCAATGGTCTCCCCCTGGGCCTCATCCAGATGAAGAAAGCATAGTTTAAATCAAATCATGCACAAGGACAGGTTGGAGACCATCTCCAAAGCAATCCTGCCTCAGTGGCACTTGGGCGATTAGAGTGTGTAGCAGTCCCTCATGCTCCACCTCTGACCCCAGCATAGGTGTCCCAACTGGTGGCATGCCTTCCTGGCAGATCACCTGGGTACAAGGAAAAAACAATCTCTCTCTTAAAGATGACACAGGTGGGCCCCAAAGTCCCTGGAAAGTAACACATTGCAGCATATGGCTAGGCGTTATCATGGCAATCCAGTTCTAACCCTTGAGTGTACCTTCCGGGCCACCCCGTGACCCTGTACAGCAGGCCTTGTTCTCACCTGACACCTGACAGGCTCTCCATCCTCACTTCAGAGTGACTGGGCACATAAGCAGATGTTGGTTTCCAGACTTTATTATTCTATCTCTGTCTGTTCCAAGTAGGACTAGATAAGATTCCGGGGGATGTGCTATCTCCTGTGTGGACCTGAATGAGGCTTGGGAGCAGCGACCATGCTGTTGGCCTAATGATTTGGAATGTCCTAGATTTATGAGCTCTGCCTGACATCTTGACGGCAACCTTACTAGGGACTCTGCGACAGGACTGCCCAGTGAAGCCGCTCTCAGATTCCTGACTCTCAGAAACTGTGTGAGATAATATTTATTTTTACTTTAAGCTGCTAAACTTTGAAGCAATTTGTTACATAGCAATAGAGATAGTACATTTTGTTTTTACGTATAATCTTCAATACTTGTATAACAGCCCATTAATTGAAATGCCATAGCTCATGTCACCATTCCTCTTTACTTGAGTATTTAGGTCATTTTCCTTTTTTTTTTTTTTTGCCTGCTTTCATTAAAAAAACAGAGAGTGAGAGCATAAAGATGAATTATAGGAATGGATTGCACATTGAGTGAAAAAAGGAGTCTGTGAGTCCTTACTGATACCAAAAATAAATTAAAATTAAAAAGGAAGGGGGGATCTGCTTTGCAGAAGAGTTCTGGTTGGAGGGTGTGGAAGGAATAGTGTCACCATCTTTCAAGTCACTATTTTCCAAGTATCTGTAGTGGTGATTGACTCCAGCAGGTGCTCTTACTGGGTGTTGAGGCCATGGGGAGGATGCTCATGCTGTCTCACAGCATGAACCCCACCCATGACCTTTGCTTTGCAGAGGGGAAGAGTCACCTTTGCACTGACGGGTAGTGGACACCATCTTAAGCAGGTTCTCAAACGTAACCTCTTCCTCAATGATGGAAAGTTGATGTCACTTGCAGCCTGATGGGATGCACAGTGGAAGACACAGTATCACCTCTGTGGGGTTCCTGCCAATGAGATTTGGCCAGAATCTGGTCATGGGAAAGCAATTAGAGAAGTCCAGGTTGGGGGACAAGTGGACTGGACTTTTCAGAATTGTCAATGTCATGAAAGACCCTTCTGGATTGGAGGGGACATGACAGCCTAATGCACTGCATAATCCTTCATTGATCGCAAATCAAAAAGAAGAAGAAGGGAAGCGGGAGTGGCTCAGTCGATAGAGCCCCCGTTTACTATATGGGAGGCCCCGGGTTCGCTTCCCGGGGCCTCCTTGTGAGGGCAGGCCAGCCCGCGCAGCCTAGTGGGCTGATGCAGCAAGCCCTCACAACAGGAAGCGGATGTGGCTCAACCGATAGAGCCCCCATTTACCATGTGTGAGGACCTGGATTCGCTTCCCGGGGCCTCCTTGTGAGGGCAGGCCGGCCTGCGCGGCGCAAGGGGCTAATGCAGCGGGATCTCACAGCGAGGGGAAGATAAGCAGACACGGAGAAGACACACAGCGAATGGACACAGCAAGCACAAGCAGCAAGGGCCGGGGGGAGCTAAATAAATAAATAAATAAATCTTAAAAAAAAAAAAGAAGAAGAAGAAACTATCTCAATCAGGACAATTGGGATTATTTTAATGCAGACTGTATGTTGGATGAAACTGTGGAATGTTGAATTTCCTGGGTATGATAAGTCTATTGTGGCTGTGTAGGAAAGTGTCTTTGTTTTTGGGAGATACGTTTGGGTGTTAGGGGGTGGGATATGATGGTACCTGTAACAGCAAATAATAATAATAATTTGAATAATAATAACTGAATAATAATAGGGTGTAAATACAGAGAAAGATGGAGAAGTGTGACAGGATATTGGTAATAGGTAAGTCTGGCAATTGGTCTGTGGGTGGTCATTATACTGTTTTTGCAACTTTTCTGTAGGTTCTAATTTTGAGGGGAGGGAAGCAGATGTGGCTCAAGCGATTGGGCTCCCATCTACCACATGGGAGGTCCGTGGTTCAGTTCCTGGTGCCTTCTAAAGAAGACAGTGAGCTGGTGTGATGGGCAGGTGTGGCAAGCTGACATAACAAGATGACGCAACAAGAGACACAAGAAGACGAAAAAAAACATAAATGAGAGACACAACAAAGCAGGGAGCAGAAGCTCCCGGTGACTCCTAAACAGGACGAGCTGGTGCGACTGGCAGGCACAGTGAGCTGATGCAACAAGATGACACAGCAAAAGACATAAGAGGAAAAACATAAGAGACACAACAAAGCAGGGAATGGAGGTGGTTTAAGCGATGAGGTGCCTTCCTCTCACTTTGGAGGTCCTGGGTTTGGTTCCCGGTGCCTCCTAAAGAAACAAAGAAGATGAACAGACACAGCAAGTGCAAACGATGAGGGGGTGGGGATAGATAAATATTAATAAAATAAATCTTTAAAAAAAAAAAGTTGTAGTAAATTGTAGTAAATGTCTTAATGCATAAAGGTTTGGTTTTTTTTTTCTGTGCCTAGAAGTATATCCCCTTAGATTAGATTCTCAGAAGTAGAGTTACTCAGTAAAAGAATATTAACTGTGAATATTCTCGCTGTCCCGATTTTGTGATAACCAGGGTAGGCTAAACATTCGCTATGTTAGAAACCATGCATGTGTCCCCAGACCAAGTTTTTCTCCCTAGGTCTGGTTTTTAGAATGTTAGTGATAAACCAAGCCTGATTTATTATATGACCATCCTGTATGGGAAATGACTGTAACTCTAGGTATCTTTGGTCAACCTTAAGAGATATAGCAGGGGCGGATGTGGCTCAAATGGTTAGGCATCTGTTTCCCATGTTGGAGGGACCTGGGTTTGATCCCCGGGACCTCCTGGTAAAATAAAGAAAAACATAGAAGGTTCACGGGTGCACTGTCAGGCCCCGCGAGCAGGTGAGCCCCCAGGCCCGGTGAGTGAGTGAGCCGTCTGGCCCCGCGAACCAAGCAGCAAGATTATGGCGTAACAGGAGAGAGATGCAGGGGAGAGCCAAGACAAGATGTGCCAAAAAAACAGGAACTGAGGTGGCGCAGGTGGCAGAGCACCTGTCTCACACATCGGAGGTTCCCAGGATTGAATGCAGGTGAAGACAGGAGGAGAAGGATGAGAGGAGGGAGCAGGAAACAGACACAGAGAATTGCCCAACGAATGGACACAAAAACAGCAAAAATGGGGGGCATAAAATGGATAAAAAGTAAATATATTAAAAAATAAATAAATGTAAAGGTGCTCAAAGAATAGGAAAAAAAAGAATATTAACATTTTACAGCTCTTGATAAACTAGACTTTAAATCCCTTGAGGTAATGGTCTGAGGTCTCTCCCAGAAAATATCTCAATATCTGCCACAATGTAGGCATATTTGTTTATGAATGAATAAATGATGTATGGCAACCCAGTAACGTGTCAGTCTGAGACCAAAATGGCAAGCCAGCCTGCTGTTGCAGCATCAGGCCTGCGGCTGGATGGTATTCAAACAAATGCACATATATGCATATGTATTTATATATCATTTTACAAATATTGGTATGTATTGTGAAAAATTTGATTTTTACCCACAATAAATAAATAAATAAATAAATAAATAATTAGCAATTAAAAAAAAATGGTATTACAATGCTGCAGGGTTCAAGAAATTAGCTTTAATGTGAGATGATACAACAGCCAAGAACGAAGATGTAAAAGAAGCCGTAAGAAGGGTTCCCGAGAACCTTCATAATGACAGGATGTTTTACATTAATAGAGCACTGGACCCAACCATGAAGCAGCAGATGTTGCCTAAAGAGCAGTGGACAAAATATGAGGAGGATAAATTCTACTTTGAAGCATATCTGAAAGAACTTGTTAGGGACAGAAGAGAAAGAGAAGAATGGGCAAAGAAATAATCATGTAATTGAAACTGTGAATGCAGCTGTCCTCAAAGTATTTTTATGAAGTTGGTAAAACTTAAAATGTGCAATTTAAGGACTATTTGGGTTATGAATGTATTACTTTAAACAAAAAGCATATGTAAGCATTGTTGGAGGTTTTGAATTCTAAACCTTATAAAAATCTTAACTACTTGTTTCGCTTACCTGTTATGACTCTTTCCGAACTTCTAAGCTATATTTAGTCTAAGTGTTTAATTGCTGGGGCTCAGAGAGACCACTTTAATCGTTCTCCTCACTGTTGGATAACCTCAATTTACTAAAGGATGTAATGTTGTATCATGTAGAATAGTCACCTTTATACTGCCTTTGTAAGTTAGCAAGGTGCTTGGAAGCCAGCCCCTTAAGGGCCTAACTTGCAGGCATGAAATGGAATGAGAAGCAAGTGCCAGTACTTGATTTCACCCGAAGTTAACAGAACTGTCCAGCAGACCGGCTTTCATACTTCAGAAGTCTTCGGGAGAATGAAAAGAAAGAGAAAGGATTCACTTCCCAGTCTTCCAGGATTGGGAACCGGCCCCAGGTTAGCCCTCTTCAACCACTGGCCTCCAAAATATTTGATTTTGCATCTGACCAATAAAAAAAAATCATGTACACAGCCCCAATATGGAGATTTATAAATCATATGTATGTACTCCCATGCTAGCTAATATGTCTATTTGAAAACAAAAAGGAGACTTTAGAAAAATAGGTAAAAATATAAAGACAAATTATACTTTCTCTCCCCACCCAAAAAAATAAAATAAAAAGGATGTATGGCAAGTTGTTTCCTCAAAATGCTGAACCTTCCTACCGGCTTTCTCTGAGTGTGTCACCAGACATAACCTGTGTGTCAGTCAGTCCTTGGTTGCTAGTGATC
The DNA here is from genome assembly GCA_029593785.1 of Cabassous unicinctus. Classification (NCBI taxonomy): domain Eukaryota; kingdom Metazoa; phylum Chordata; class Mammalia; order Cingulata; family Chlamyphoridae; genus Cabassous; species Cabassous unicinctus. Next base: position 10,553 of record JAQZBX010051331.1, on the reverse strand, counting down.
CAACCTAAACTAGCTCAGGCAAAGAGGGGACTTCATTGGCTCATGTACCCAAAGTGCAGAAAGGGCAGAGGCAGCTGGCCTCGGGGACAGCTGGAATTGGACACCTTTTCTCTGCATGATCTGTGTCTTTTCTTTACAGAGGCAGAATGACTTCTGCTCAGCAGGGATCACATCTACCAAATCAGCTCCAGAGTCTCACGTCTATCACTAAAAAGGAACTGCACCTCCCTTCCCTGCCCTGACTGGAAATTTCAAAATGCTCTGATTGGTCCAGCATGCGTCAGATGCCCTGTCCAATCAGCACCCCTGCTGAGTTGGGAGACGTGGGGGTGGGGGCTAGCAGGATGGACAAAATAATAGAAGCCCATTACAGCTAATAATGGGCTTTAACTTTAAAAAAACCTTTGCTAAAATGAGAGGTGAAAGGGGTGAAAATGATATAGTTGGGAGAAAGTGTTTGCCCTTTGTTGTGAAAATTTTTTTCCCATTTGATGTTTGCCTTTTAATTTTAGCCATTCGATAAACACTTGGAAGCACCCATTTTGTACTGGACTCCTGTGCCCTTCAGTATCCTTTCTTCAGTCACAGTGACAGTTGAGTAGTTTACAGCTTTCACAAAATCCATTTCAGTCCTGAGGATATACTCCAGCCTCTTGATAGGATTTAGGTATTTCCCAAGTCTTTTCAGTAATACCAATTCAAACCACTCCTGCGAGGCCCTTTGCCTGAATGGTGGCTGTCAATTAGTGCGGGTTCCTTGGTTGTAAATAACAGAAGGCTGGTCAGATCAGCTTAAGCAAAAAGGGAAAAAAAGACACAGCATCTATGAATCCAAAAACTGGCTTGGAAAGGGAATGAAATCTGGAAATGAAAGACTGTGAGGAATCAAGACAGCTAGCTCTTTTCTCAGTTTTCCTGTGCGTGTACTGCCTTTCTCCCTTTCCTCCTAGAGCAGAGGTTCTTAACAAGGGGCTCGGGAGCTTGAACTGAGATTCAAAAAAACATTATTCTTGTAGGGATGTGTTGGTGTGGGTGTGGTGTATTTATTAAAGTATACACAGTATAGTGTGGACTTAGTAAGGGGTCTGTGGAACAAAAAAAAAGACTGGCGAAAGGGGTCCGTGGAACAAAAAAGGTTAAGAATCCCAGTCCTTGAGATATACTGAGTCTTTTTTCTCTGGTCCCCGGCAGGTCTGCCTTATTCTGCTTTCTCTTCAGATGGACTTTGTCTATGCTCGTGGGGAAGATACCTACTCCACATACAACTCCAGAATTTATATGTACTTCTAGATCAAGTAAGAGACTCACAAGTCTCTTATCCCCCAAATACTTGAGTAATTGACTCACTTGATACAGGAGTCTTCCCCTAGTCCAGTCAGCTACGGCCAGGGAACACAGACTCCAATTATGCTCATGGCCCTGAGCCCACCACTGTCCATGCACCTCTGGGAGTATGGGTGAGTTCTCAGAATGCAGGCCACTGGGCTTTGCATTACTTTAGAATCTTCCTGAGAACTTCCTGTTGTTACAGATTGCAGAATGCCAAGAGAGTGGAACTGAACACCGAGGACGAGTGTGTCCACTGCTACCCTGGCAACTTGGCAACAGCTGGTAGAGGACAACCAACTGATATCTGACCTTCAGCAGCCCATTTTTTAAATGAACTTAATGGTTTATTTAGGTCTCACAGATAGTAGCGGCCTCTAGCACTCCAGGGCCCGGTGACCATACCAGCAGAAACCAGGCTGGGTCACGCAACCACCAACTTTCTTTATGCCAAAGAGTGTTGTCCTCAAAGTGAATTCTCAAGTGGATTAATTAAGGTCACTTCAAGTAGGGTTTTGTGACATTATAACAAGAATGTGACAAGACACATGTTGACATGTTCGATTTTATCTCAGTGACCCTCTCCATTCCTACGGTTCTAATGATCATCTCCATAGACAAGACTGAGTCTATACCGTAGCCCCCTCCTCTATACTCAGCTGGAGAGGTGTATTTCTAACTACACTGGATATTGCTGTAAATACTCCATATTCATTATGACTAGAACAAAACTCACCATCTTGCCCCACAAGTGGCTCTTACCACATTACCAAACACTTCCGTTTGGCATTTCCCCCTAAAGACTGTCCAGTTAGAAGCCTCCAGGCAGCCTTACTTTCTCCTCTCCACCTGTCCTGTTCTCCAGTCCCACAACCCCCTACTTTGGCTAATTACTCTCATTTCCTGCCTGGACAACTTCCATAGCTTCGTCATTAACTTTTTTTTTTTTTTTTTT
>JAQZBX010051330.1:0-19413 GCA_029593785.1 Cabassous unicinctus | reverse complement strand
AACTTAGGCACCCAAACCCATGTCACATCTAGAATTAAGCCTCCACCACCAGAAAAATCACTCTGGAATTTCTCAGATATAATTATTATTGTTTTTGCACTAACATTGGTTCTACAACATCCATCCCTTTTTTCTGGACTCCCACAGCCTTTTTGATCTACTGTGAACTTGACCTTCTGGATACACTTGTCTAAATCATCTTGGTTCTTCCATGTGGTGTCTAACTATGTAACTCCCTCAACACTGATTTCTGATTCCCCCCCCCAAAGGATTTACATATCAAAGGATTTGCAATAAAATGTAAGAATACATTTTATTATGGGATTGATCAAATCAAGGTATTGATCAATTGGAAGGAATCAATGTCTCCAATTATGCAATTATAGTCATTAAAATCGCCTGCATCAAAAAATATCAGAAGTATATGCATATTCACGTCATTGTCATTTCCCACAATCCTCATAGGATTAGGAGGCTCAGAAGATATAGAATGAAGGGATTTGGAAGAAAATCTATTTGAACAATCTGATATTTTAGTGAGGTGATTGCTGAAATCTTGCCTATATTAATCACCATAAGCTCCAACATCCCTATATTTCATTATTTATATATGTGAATGCATGTGTAGAGAATAAATTCAACTCTAAAATATTAACAACTACATACATTTCATGGACAAATAATGGCAGTGTCATAAACAGAAACATGACTTAAGAATTCAAGGGACCCCAAATAGTGGGGATCCTGATGGCTATGGAAACACCCACGTCCTACAGTCATGGCAGATAGCTCTGGAGTTTGGGGCCTTGCTGGTTGGCATTGCTTTGTAATTTGTCCACATCAATGGTATAATTTCTTCCATTGCTAGAATCACAGGTCCATAGTAGAATACCAGTAAGTCTACTCTAGTCAATATTTTATTCCCCAATCCAGAGGGGTCTGGGATGGTGATGCCCACTCCACCTCCAAGTGAGAGGGGGCTTATATACCATGGATAAGATGGATCAGATTATCCTGCCTGCAGCTGCAGGCTCTCTTCATTCCCTGGGATGGCCATTGTCCATCATTATCTCTCCACCAGGTGTCCAGGGTGAGTCCATTGAGCTCTAGAATAGGAGATGCAGCTCCACCGAGATTCTGGGCCCAGCTGGTACACGGACAGCCAAAAGACTCCAGCCTCTGGAAGTACACTTACAAACTCCAGCACCACATATAGGTTTGAATAGAAGAGACAGATGAACCATTTGCAGGGAAGACATATTTGAGTCCTACTCTGTCACTCTCAGAAGCACAGGTACCAAAGTAGGGCACACTGATAATGCACCAAACTCCAGAGCTATCCACCCTGATACAGGACCTGGGTGTCTCCACAGCTCTCAGGAGTCCCACTATTTGGGGTGATATCCACACTGGAAGCCTATGAGATCCTACTGAGATGTGCATAAGCATTACCTCTGGGATGACCTCCCAACTCACTGTGAAATCTCTTAGCCATATGAATTCATTTGCCTTTACCTTTCCCCCCTTTTATTTGAGATGTTTTTCCAGTCATATTGTGAGTTGGCACTTGGTAGTCATCCCTTGTTGCCAGGGAGGCTCATGTCCAAGAGTCATGTCCCATACTGGGAGGAAAGTAATGCATTCATATGCTGACTTTGGCTTAGAAAGAGACCACATTTGAGCAACAAGGAGGCTCTCAGGAGGCAACACTTAGGCACCCCATAAATAGGTTAAGTTTCAATTTCAGGAGCAAAGACTTATAAGGCTAGTCATCAATAACAAGAGCCCATCAGTGGATCATCCCCCTTTGGCAGACACTGCCCCTGCACTTGGGGGACTGTTGCTGCTCCCTTGGAGAATGTGGCAAAGCTCTCCAGGCTGAGAATTCAATATTCTCTCATTTATTGAGTGATTCTCCACCCACTCTGACCATGCCCCATGAGCATTTGAACAATTTTATATACCTTTTATGTATGTTCAGTTGAACTTCCTTTCATGCAACCCCCATCCCTGTCACCCCCCACCAATGATCCTCTCCTGCCCCAGTTGTAACCCTTCCGTGATCCAAAGCTTCTTTAAAGATGAAGCCAATACAATAGCCAAATACATTTAATAGGAAAATGAAATAAAAATGATAAGATTAAATGTAAGAGATAAAATACATGAAAACTTAAATAAACACTAAAAGTAAAATAAATTTAAAGGATTGGGGTATTCAAAAATGGGAAAAAAAATTTTTTGATACTTTGCCTTTTCTCACTGCAATATCTGGTGTCCAGTCTGTACCATGGCACATTCCCCCTCTCTTTCCCCAGTGTCTCACTGTTTTTCATTTAACTTTCAAAGAAGTTTTAGGTCACAGTAAAGTTACACACAGAATACAAGAGACTCTCATATACCCAACCTCCTCCCCCTTTCCTCACCCCATATTAAAACCTTTTTGTGTGTGGATGGTAGCACTGTTATAACTTATATACATATCTTTTAAAAATAAAAAAAATTATTTAAAAAAAAGAATTCAAGGGATATATCAACATAGAAACCAACCAATGTAATACTCCACACTAGTAGGCTGAAAAAAACATGGTTATCTAATTTGATGCAGAAAAAGCATTTGATGAAACCCAACATCATTTCAGGATAAAAATAATCAACAACCTAAGAACTGAAGGATGTTTGCTTTCACTTTCTGCTATTAAACATTGTACTGTATATTCTTGCCAGAGCAGTTTGGCTATAAAAGTAAATAAAAGGTATGCAAATTGGAAAAGAAGAAGTAAAATTATCCCTATTCTGAGATGATATGTTCTTATGTATAGAAAACCCTATTGAATCCACACACAACCCCACTTACACTCATGCACACACAAACACACACCCTAAATATTAGAGCTAATAAATAAATGCAGTAAAATTGCAGGGTAAAAGATTAACATGCATAAATCAGTAGTACTTTTGCATACAAATTTGATAATCCAAAAAGAAAACTTATAAAAATTAATTTACAGTGGCATCAAAAAGTATAAAGTTGCTAGGAATAAATTTAACCAAGCTATGTAAGATATGTGTAATAATATGAAAAAAAAAATGTTGCTGAAAGAAATTAAAGAGGGCCTAAATTAATGGAAAGACACCCCCATTTAATATAAAGGGAGATTTAATATAGCTAAGGTGGCAATACTCTGCAATTGATTTAGAGATACAATGAAATATATTTGAAACATCTAAAGCCATCTTTTGAAAAGAAATGTAAAAGTTGGCCCTTATAATTGTAGAATTAGAAGAGACCCTGAATAGTTAAAATTATATTGAAAAGGAAGAACATAACAGAGGGATAACTACTTTTCTGTTTCATAGCAGACTACAAATCTACAGTAATTAAATTAGTATGATACTGACATAAAGGTAAATATATAAAACAATAAAGTAGAGTTGATACTCCATAAATAAATCCATACATCTATGGGTAATTAATTTTTTTATACATTGCACCAAGGTCTTACACTCAGGAAAGAATTGTGTCTTCACAAAATGGTGGCAGATAAATTGTATATGTACATGCAAAGCACAGATTTTGATCCTTAACTTAAAATATTTACAAAATAATGTCGTTAGTGAACTAAATATGAGACAAAAGTCAAATAATCTAAAAATGGGCAAAGTACTTGAATAGACATTTCTTTAAAGAGTATATGCAATTAACCATCAACCACATGGAATGTTGTTCAAAATCTTTAATCTTTAGAGATGTACAAATCAACTCCACAAAAGAGACACCACTTCAGACCCCCAGAAGTGTTATACTAATTTTGAAAATCGAAAATAACTGTTGGTGAAGATGTGGAGAAATTGGAATCCTCAATGCTCATGGACATGTACAATGGTGCAACCACTATGGAAAATATTTGGGCAATTCCTCAATAAGTTATACACAGAATTAGATGATGATCCAGCAATTCTCTACCTTGATACATAACTTCAAAAATTGAAGAGAAATATTCAAGTAATTGCACACAAATATTCATCCTAGCATAATTAATATTATAAACAGCTGGAAACAAGCCAAATATCTAAAACCTTATGAGTGATAACCAAAATATATTTTACTCATACATTGGAATTTGGCTCAGCAATAAAAAGGAATGAAGTAATGGTACAACCTATAACAGAAAAATCTTGAAAACAATGCTAAGTAAAAGAATCCAGATACAAAATTTCACATTTTTAAAGATTCATTCATATACAATATCCAGAATATATAAATCCATAGAGACAGAAAGAAAATTATTGTTTGGCAGGGATTTAGGGTAGTGAGAAATATAGAGTAACTCTTTTTCTGGGTATGAGGCCTACTTTGGAGAAGATAAAAATGTTCTGAAATTAGATAAAGCTGATGAACAACACTGTGGATGTATTACATGCCACTGGCTATACTTTTAAAATGGTTCAATTTATGTTACGTGAATTTCACCTCAATAAATAATGCACAGATAATGTCAAGCACAGAAATTGCATGAGATTTTATTCACAGAAATCCAATTTTTCTAGAATATAAAACATACATTTTAATGTATAAATATGAATAAAAACATTAATAGTTCTAAATTTTAATGAATATTCTTATATTTAGTTTTCATGCATAACCTGTTTTACTTATGTCACATTAGGAATGTTGAAAATGTTCATATTTATTAATCTTCTATTTATTTTTATTTCCAAATTTATTTCAGATAATTCCATCCTTTTATCTATAGTGAACCAGTGTGTTAGGATCCCTGATGAATTTCCTGAACATGGCATATTTTTTAGTACACATAATGCAATCAAAAGGATTTATGAATGAAGAATGGAATGAATGAGTCTTTATAAGTATTCTTTACAGTAGTCTTACATATCCAATATCATCTGAGGGTTATGATTTTGAAATTACCTGGTAAATCCAATCAAGATAAACAATGAGTGTCCCACAGAATTAAGCATTCACTAGTTTTATTTTTTGTGTGTGTAATCAGGAGCAACCCTTGTAATATTGTCCTTATGTACTTTATTGACTGTTTTAAAGGGATATGCAAAAATAGAGATTATATTCACCTTGACAAGAAGAAATTGAATAGGGCAGAACTTTGCAAAAATGCAAAGCTCCAGTCTCAGAACCTAGCTGACCTCACCATGTTTTCCAATTTTGGGGTTCTGGTGAGTTCTCGAAACAATAAATGCGAGCAGACCTCTCTTTACTTCTTATTTTCTTTTTCTTTCTTTTTTTAACCTTCCAGCCCTGCCCAGAACCAACACCAAACACTCACATCAGTCTTTACCTCTGTTCTGACAAGGGAAGTGATCTTTAAGCCTCTGGGCCAGTGAATTCCTGACCCCTTTCAGACCTTGCCCAGACACCACACAATACCTTCCTCCCTCTTCCCCCTCCCACCTCTCTCTCTCTCTCTCACTTGCTCTGCTTCTAGGACCACACTGCCTGCTTCCCAACTCATACTCCTTGACCTGACTGATGGCCTCCCAATGAACCACCTCAAGCTTGCCTGATGGGGACACTGATGACAGTGTCCTTGATCTTACAATCACCAGAGCCCTCTCCCCCTGCCTGTAAGTCCCCCCACCCTCCAGGTTCCCACCTGCCTCCTCTCCTTCTCTGAGACACCTTGCTCTGACAACACACATTCACCTGGCCTGACCATCCCATCTATCCTTAGAGATGACCCGTCTACCGGCCACCGCACCCCAGCCCACCATGGCCTGTTCTCCTGCCCCAGGCATGGTGACCCATCATCCTGTCCTCTTTCCACAGCCTCTGCCTGACCGACCAGCTGCACTCCCTCCCACTGCAAGCAAACTGGGGCCCTCTAGCCTGTAGACCACGAGGTCACTGTCTACTCCGTTTGCCACCTCTCAGCCCTCAGCAACCTCTGGGCTCCTCTTTTTGCTTTCCTGCCCTCTGCCCAACTCCACATGGAATGCTATCCATGGACCAGTTTTCTTCCTAGTGATCACCTGAGACCCACATCCTCAACTGACCAGACAGGGTACATGAGGGAACCTGCCAGTGGTGATGGAAAGCTGTTTCTCATTTCAACAGGGGCTCACAATTGTCAAAATCTGGGCAATGGGACTGAGGAGCTGTGTGACCCCCTGACCTCTGAAAGAAAACCTTCCGTGAGCCAATATTTAAGTGAGTTCAGTGAAGCGCGTGACTGTGACTGTTTGGGCGGCAAGTAGGCTGCTGTCTAGGACTGCCTTTGAGAAGCATAGCTAGGCTGAGTGGGCTGCAGGAGTGGAAGGAGGGAAGGAGGCCTAGAAGTCAATAGTGGGCGGTGGGAACTGGGGGGTTGGGGGTCAATTTCTTTCCACTTGGAGACATGCTAGAGGGCATTTCCTCCTGCCCTCCCAACCCAAGCCCAGATCCTAACTGGCAGGTTGACTGAGCCCTCTTCCCCATTGGCTCGCCAATCTGCTACCTCCTACTTCTGCCCTCCACCGCTGCGTAAAGATGCTCGGCCATTTCAAGAATGATTTTCACATCAATGTCTCGAGGCAGCCGTGGCCCGCGTCTCCGTCTAGGAGCACACAGGCTTCCGGTTCACTTCCCGAGCCAGACGGGTGGATGGCATGAGTGGTGCGATGCGAAGGAAACATGGGGCCTGGCATGTGGGCCGTGTTCTGGGTGCAGATGCCCTCACCCTACCCCCATGGGTGCTTCCTTCCCCCACCCCGCAACACCCTCACCATCACCACCACTCACCATCCCACACCCCACCCCCAGGGGGAAAGAGGCGGTGCCACACAGGCAAGCATTTGCCCCGCGGAAGACATGTGGCTGTAAAGTGGAAACACGTGGGCTGGCCAGATCGAGGACGCTGGGCTGTGTTGATAGCCAGGGCCCTCGACTTGGGGGCTGAGGGAGAGCGGGACCGAGGAGATGGTTGGGAGCCTAGGGAAGAGCCGGAGAAGCCGAAAGCTTCTAATGGGCGAAGGGAGCCGAAGAGGATTGGATTGTTTCTGGCAACTGTTGGCAGCAGGTGGTGAAGTGGGCGTGGTGCGCTGGTGGTTAATGGGGATGCTGCTTGGGTCTTGAGGCGAGGCAGAGAGCGAGTGCAGGTGTTGGCTAAAAGGAAGGCCGGCCTTGGGCGGCCGGTGGACAGGGGAGAAGAAAAGATTCCCTGATCCGGGTCGCGGTGGTGAGAGCACTGAATCCTAACCACTAGACCACCAGGGAGCATCGGGCCACCGCGCAGCTGACTAAGCCTCCTGGACTCAGTTCAGCGCCTCCACCCCGGCCCAGGAAGCTCTCTTGGCACCAGGGCCCAGCTTCCTCAAGCCTTCAGCTTGCAAAGGCTGGCCTCTCATCCTCTCTCACAATCCCCATGTCCTGCCTTTCTTTCTGCTTGCAGCACCCTCATAATACGGCTTGTTTCTTTCCCACTCATCCAAACAACCTCAGCTTCTGCCAAAGCTTCTGCCCTGCAGGATGACAGGAATGCACGCAAAATGCCAGCCTGCTGCGTTGGCCAGGAATCGAACCCAGGTCAACTGCTTGGAAGGCAGCTATGCTCACCACTATACCACCAATGCTGCACACTCCAGGAAGCACGAAGTCACCAGCTGGCACTCGGACCAGCGCTTTGTCGGCTGCCAGGCCCGGCCCTTCCCGATGGTCTGCCTGCCTGCAACCCTACACGGCCACAAAGCCAACCACGGCCACCCGGCGCTATGCTGGTGCCACCCCAGCCCAGCCCATCACGCCTGGGAGGCCCCACCGCCTCTGGCGTCACTCTTGCTCATTTCTTTGCTCCCCCAGGCTCCGGGATTCGTGGCCATGGCCATGACCTTGGCCGTTCTCTGAATTCCGGAGCTCGGGGACCCTCAGCTCGACATAGCATCCTGTGATGGGGTGCGCATGTCCACACCCCATGTCGGGACCGCTCCTCACTGCTTGGCCAGGCCACACCATGCACCGAATTGGGCTGCGGAATTGAATGAGGCCGCGATCTCTCCCGCTTCTGGTGCCTGGGCATGGCAGGGAGTTGATCAGCGACGCTGGGCAGGTTGCCAGCAGATACCCCCTTGGGGCGGGCTGCTGGCCATGCTCTGTGAGGACCCGAGGAAGCCCCTGGGGCCAACTGGGCTTCACCTGGCTGAAAAAGAGGGCACCCATCCAATGGCCGGCCGGAGGGCCAGGCACCAGATGGCACTGTGCATCTGGGCCTCTTTACTTTTAAAATGTTTTATTGTCACTCTCATTAAGTAGAGAACTAATTATTGTTTCACGGTTTACCATGATTGTATTTAACAAAATGTTAAAACCTGACAACTTTTGACAGTTTCCTTCCAAAAATTGAACCATGTATGATGTCTTCTTTTTTATTTATTTATTTTTTTTTAAAAGCATTCTTTTTTTTAATTTTTATTAAGATTTATTTATTTTTATTTTTTATTTATCCCCCCCTTGCTGCTTGTGCTGCTGTGTCCATTTGCTGGGTGACTTCTCTGTGTCTGCTTATCTCCCCCTTGCTGTGAGGTCTTGCCGCATCAGCCCACGGCGCCGGGCGAGCTGGGCGCCTCCGGGGCCTCTCATATGGTAAACGGGTGCGCTATCCATTGTGCCACACCCGCTTCCTGCCGTGAGGTTGCTGCATCAGCCCACTGCACGGCTCAGGCCGGCGTGCCCTCACAAGGAGGCCTCGGGACGCGAACCGGGGCCTCCCATATGGTAAACGGGGGCTCTATCCACTGAGCCACACCCGCTTCCCGTATGATGTCTTCTTGATCTCAAACTCTCATTGGGAATTTCCAGAGGGCTCTTGGAAAATAACAAAAGATTTTAAATTTTACCTTGTAAGAAGAAAATTGCTTAAACTAATTAGTTTTAATGGATATGTTATCAGTTGCATAGGAAGTGTTATCAGTTTAAATATGATTTTGTAACTTTCTTGTGATTAAATTTATAGGATAACATGCTATTGATATAAACATTTCAGAAATTATATAAAGTTCTTAGAGACTTTTCAATATCATCACTGTCCATGAGTCATCCAAGTACTAAAATGCCTGATACTAGACAACAATAATACTACTGGTCACAAGTTCAGCTGTTCTTAAAATAATGTTTCATGAACTCTCATCTGATTGTTCACCTTTGTAAAACAGCAATAAATTAACTGTGGACATTTTATGTGTTTTGTGATCTACAGATAGTTTATGTATTTTGTGATCTACAGATAGTTTTTATTCTGATGCTTCGCTGAAAATGCTTGCAGTCAGCTAGAGGCCAGTGTGCTTCATCTTTAACAAAAAGGACTATCTTAGAGACCTATGGAAAGGAATATGTGAAGTTCTCTGAAGCACCAGCTTCTAATGGTATTACTTAAATAACTTCAAGAGCACACCATTGGGCTGAGTCAAGATCTCCAGAATTCTAGTGAAGAAACTGATAGGTTCATGAGATTGCCAACAGAAGAGCTAATGGAACTAGAATTAATTACCTAGGTCTAAATGAACTGAAAAAGCAGGATTATAGTTTTGTTCAGATTATTGCTAATATTTTATTGTTCTATTTTCTAGATAGAAGAAATCCCCTAATAAATTAAGCTATCTATAATTCATAATTCATCTTTATCTTCCTCCCTGACCAACTCAGAATTTGAAAAATCTTACTGAATATTCTTATAATTATTTTTATATTTGTGGTTATATAATTATTTGCATAGGTTCAATCAGGGCCTGCCCCCCTTGTTAACACTAAATAATTGGAGTCAGTTATATAACAAAGTCATAGGAATGTTAACTCAAGAGCACAGAGGAAATTCCAAATCTTTTGCTTATTTTTGTCCTCACCTTGATGCAGTTGCATTGTTTTAAAGCTACAATAGAAACTACCAAATTAGTTAAAGCCTCAGCAAATGTAAATCTGAGCAGACCCAATACTTTTCTTCCAAAATACTGACTTCTTATGATATCATTCTCTTTTACTTCTAATCTTCACTTAAAGTTCAACAATGTTCTTAACCCTGCTACTCTGGTACCTTTATCCAATGAGGAGATACCCCATGACTGTAAACTGATAACTTCAAAATTAATGGCTCCATACATGTGCTAATGATCAACCCAGATGTCATCTTATTTGTTGATACTTCTTATGCTAGAAATTCCAGTGGTAAATTCCAAGCAAGCTATGTGGTTACTACACACCATGAACTGATTGAATGTGGTAGCCTTCCACAATTTTCTACTGCCATAAAGGATGACATATATGCTTTTACTCAAGCCTGCTTTCTATCTGAAGGAAATTCTGCTAACGTTTATAGTGGTAACAGGTATGCTTCTGGTGCAATTCATGATTTCAGCATGCTATGGAAATAAAGAGGGTACCTCACCTCTTCTGGTATGCCAACTGAAAATGGTGGCATGTAAAGTATCTCATTTCTGCCATTTTACTCCCATCATTAATGGCTGCCATCATTAAGGTAGAGGCTCACACAAAAAGGACTGAGCCTTAATTTTTTTTAAAAAGAACTTGCATATTTTCATGTAAAAATAGCCATCATTAAAATAGCTGATATTATATACTTAAAATAAAACTGTATAAATTAACTGAAGATCCTGGCATTCCCATACCCCAAATTTTACAGTTGGTGCTGATCTTTATTCATAGCATTCTCTTTGGAAATCACAAACTATCCCAATATGAAATTGTTACTGGCAAGCCTATTTCTAGGAATAAAATTGAGAAAAGATAACTTATTGTCACACTATGACAGGACTCAATTTGTAAATCTTTAATGCATTGTGCCAAAGATTAACTTCAACATGTAAATGACACCTTTCCTGACTCACATGATATATACCCTATTAATCATAAGCTGACACCAGGATAATGGGTCTACTGGAAATGACACAGACAAAAGACAGCCATAGGTCCTAATTAAAAGGAACCCTGCCAAGTACTCCTAACATCTGACACTGCACTGTAATTACAGGGTCTTCAGCCATGGGTAGATATCACTCAACCAATAAAGGCTCCATCACACTTCTGATGTTGTTCTTACTCTGGACACTTAAAAATCAAACTAACCAATAAGTAAAACAAACAATGTCACAAGGTAGACTACTTATTCCCAAAGTGACAGATCAAGTTGTCAATAGACTTTGCATTACTAACACTTACAGTGCATAAAATCCTTCATATATCCCTATGCTTTGTCCTTGCACTGGCCTGGGAACCAACATCACTGGCCACTTCTCCCAGGACATTTTAAAGGGAGGTAACCTTGAGACTGTTGGGTTTGTCACCATAAACTTCTATCTACACATATTGCTATGGACCCCATTTTTCTATCCATAACAAATTTCTTTCTTATCCCAAATATTTCCATCTCTTTGGATCAAACTGCACCATTTTTTCCATATCAAATATGTATACTAGATCCAAGTTCCTCTTTACTCTGCTTTAAGCTTTCTTGGAACTGTGACTTCACTATGGCCACAACTGGTCTAGAGTACTGTAGAGATATATTAGAAGAGTTAAGAGACCTCACTATAAAATTCCACATTGTCTCCATGAACTACAAGTTACCATAACAATACATGTCTACTTTCATGTTTAAGTCCTTTTCTCTGCAAAAGATTCACAAGTAAACTTTGGCTAGCTCCTCATTTGTTTTGTCAATTAAACACACTCTTGGATAACAAGGATAAGTGACATTATACCTAGTAATGGACCTATAAACATCACCTTGGCTAAAGTTACATTGCTTAATCAGGCTATATTTATATTGTGGAGGTGTTGATAATATATTGGCTTGGGCAACAAATTGCCTTTACAGCTGGTAAATGTGCACTTGGCCTCCTCAGAGCACCTTGGGAATTTACAATCGATCTGAAACTTCTCACTGGACTATTTCCCTCCGTCTACATTCTCAGGCTTTGAATTAGCCAAAGTGTTAATCATTCTGGGTTCAACTCTTTTGACTGATTTCTGCTACCTTGGCTTGCAGTTAACAAAAATGAAAACCTTATTAGAAATCTATCATTCACAATAGGATAAATTACTGAATTTACTGCAAGATCAATAGCTACATGGTAAGTCATTAGATTTATTAGCTTAATTTGTTTTATACAACAGCATTTCAGTGCTTTATTATATAGCTGAACAGGTGGCATTTTTGCCTTGTGAGCATCACCTATTTTTCTGGGGAAGTTGAGACAAAATTGTGTGAGATAATTAAACAAGCCACATGGCTTAAAAATGTAAGGCCTTCCTCAGGGTCCTGATTTGATCACTATGATTTCAGGTGGTTTAAATCATGGGGCTTGGGCTTAGAAGCATATGCACATACTATGAGATGGGCATTTGGACAGTTGTCACTCATAGTAGTCATTATAGTCTCCCTGGTGCACTGTTTTCTCTCAAGTGTTTTGAATGTGTGTTCCCAGCTGTTTGTGACATATCAAATGATTTCTTTATGTCTGGGATGACATAAAAATGATTATCAATCAGAAACTGACAACATCATAACATGAAACAATCTACAAGATATACTCCAAGACCTTAGGCAGGAACTGAAAGTGGTGCTCAACACCTTCAACTTTTATCACAGCTCTCAATGGCTGAGAGCCAGATCAAACCACAGGAAATTATTAAATAAATTAAGTTGGCCACAGGTACAGTCCCTCATGCTAAGCCCTACATCACCAAACTGGATCTTAGCTAAGTTCCTAACTCTGGTAAGTTCTCAGTCACCCAAAATATGAAACCTGAGAACAGCCTGTCATAACTTGTCAGTTCCTTTCCTCTATTCCTCAAAAGGCAACCTTGATCTGTTCTATTGGATTTTTTCTCCCGAGCAACTGTTTTGTTAAAATTCTTTCCCTCACTCAGTGTCCAATTTTCCTTACACTTTTCAGTTCTGGGTTCCTCCAGTCATATGGCAATTCAGTTTAACCCACCCTCTTTTATTGTTTTTAAGGCTTTTTTGTCTTATGTTTCTTCCCCATTATGTTATCCTGCCCTAGGGAGACAGTCAGTGTCAATCCAGAAATGTGGGTCCCTCCAGAAAAGTGTGTTTTGCATTTTGGGAGTTCCACCAACAGGAAATGGTTTGAGAGAGTGCAGCACTTGGCCACCACCATTTTGCCTCAGTTTTCCTCTGCTCCCATCCAGGGGCCCTTTTGTTTACTGCACTCCTCAGCAGCACCTGTTTTGCTCTGAATCTCTGGGGAAGGTCTCATGGTACACACTGGACATCCGGTAATGCACTGATAAAAGAAAAAAAAATAATTAAAAATTTTTTTTCATTTTTTCCCATTTTTTTGAAAGTCCCAATCCATTAAGTATATGTTATTTTTGGGGTTTTTTTTTTCTGAGTTTCCTTGTATTTTATCTCGTGCATTTAAGCTCATCATTATTATTTCATTTTCCTATTAATTGTATTTGGTTAATATATGGGCTTAATCATCAAGGAAGGTTTAGATCACAGAAGGATTACAATGGGGGCTGCACAGGATCATTGGTGGGGGGTGTCTTGGATGGGGGATTCATGAGAGGAAGTTCATCTGAATATACATGAAAGATATATAAAATTGTTCAAATGATCAAGGGATGGGGCATGGTCATGGTGGGTAGACAATCACTTGATAAATGAGGGAATACTGAATTCCCAGCCTGGAGAACTCTGCCACATTCTCCAAGGGAGCAGCAACAGTCCCCTGAGTGCAGGGACAGTGTCTGGCAAAAGAGGATGTCACACTGATGGGTTCCTTTTATTATTGACTAGCCTTATGAGACTTTGCTCTTATAATTGAAACTTAGCTTACTGTTATGGGGTGCCTAAGGGTTGCCAACTGAGAGCCTCCTTGTTCCTCAAATGTGGCCTCTCTCTAAGCCAAACTTAGCATATGAATGCAATACCTTCCCCCCAGCATGGAACATGACTCCTGGGGATGAGCCTCCCTGGCAACGAGGGATTAATACCAAGTGCCAACTGGAAACACGACTGGAAAATGACCTTGAATAAAAAAGGGAAAAGGTAAAGAGAAAAGAGTTCATGTGGCTAATAGGCTTAAAAGAGAGTCAGGAGGTTATCCCGGAAGTAACACTTACACACACCTCAGTAGGATCTCATAGAACACCAAAGTGGATATCACCCCACACAGAGGGGCACCTGAGGGCTCTGGAGACACCCAGATCCTATATAAGGGGGGATAGCTCCAGAGATTGATGCCTTATCAGTGGGCTGTACTTTGGAATCTGTGCTCCTGAGAGTGACAGAGTTGGACTCAAATAAGTCCTCCCTGCACATGGTCCATCAGTCCCTTCTATTCAAACCTATATGTGAGGCTGGAGTTTGTAGGTGTACTTCCAGAGACTGGAGCCTCAGGCCTACCCATGTGCCAGCTGTGTCTGGAATCTCAGTGGAGCTGCAACTCCTACCCTACAGCTCAATGGACTCACCCAAGTCACCTGGTGAGGAGACGATGATGGACAACGGTCATCCCAGGGAATGGAGTGAGCCTGCATCTGCAGGCAGGATAATCCCATCCAACATATCCATGGGATATAAACCCCCTCTCACTTGGAAGTGGAGTGGACATCACCATCCCCGTCCCCTCAGGATTGGGGGAAGAGCTATGGACTAGAGTGGACTTAAAGGTATTCTGTTGTAGACATATTGTGGTTCAAGCAATGGAAGTAATTATAGCAGTGAGGTGGACCCAGTGGCCACTAGATGCTTTCAGGACAGGGAGGGAAAGGGCAGTTGTAATACAGGGGCTTTTTCAGGACTTGGGTGTTGTCCTGAATGATGTTGTGGTGATGTATATAGGCCATTTTTCATCAGCCTATACCATGCAGAACTGTGTGGGAGAGAGTGTGGTCTACTATGTGAACTGTAGTCTATGGTTAGTGGCAAAGCCTCAGGATGTGTATATCCGTGGCAGGTGATGTGCCACACTAATGAAAGATGTTTGTGGAGGATGTTATGGGAGGTGTGGAAGGTGGCGAACATGGGAATCCCTGTAATTTTTGTGTAATATTTATGTAATCTAAGCATCTTTAAAAATATATATAAAAATTTTAAAGAAGAAGAAATCAAGGAAATGAGTAGTGTCCTCTGCCTCCTCCTCTCCCCACCCCCTAAAAGATTAATTGAACTTCCTCCAACTGTACATAAAGCAAAAGAATTTCTAGTAAATGTGTATTTCTTGCTCCCTTCATATTCAGAATGTTTATTTCCATCCCACTTCCTCCAAAAGGAGGCAGTTTAAAGTGTTCACTAGACTTCTGATAATGCCATTCTTACATTTATTATGTGTATTTGTGGGTGAGTATTGACCTTATTGCTTTAAATATGAATCCATATATTATGGTCATTGAAATTAATATCTCTTTGCTGTTAGAAATTTATTTTACAGAATTGTGCTAAGACATTTAGAAAAGGAAAATGGTAAAAACCAAGTTGGTTCTAAAACTTATTTAGGTATCATTTGACTGTTATACTTTTCTTTTAAAACTGAAATAATTTTATTTATTTGTTTTGCTCTGCTTTGGAACTGTAGTTATATTAATGCTTGTCTACTAATTTTAATTTTACAAAAATAAAATTATTTAGTTAGCCATTAAAAAAATTGTTAGGCAGGTTGTAAAATTTAAACCAATCGAAGACCCAGGATGAGCTCCCAAATATCCCAATACTCTGGGCAAGAGGTGGGATGAGGATGGTGGGGAGGGTGGAATATTATTCAAGTGTAGAAAGGAAGAAGTCTTGATGCAAGAGACCACATGGATGAATCTTGATGATATTATTCTGAGCAAAACAAGCTATGTACAAAAAGACAACTATTGAATGACCTCAATTTTTGAATGAAATATAAAATGTAAATTTATAGAGATAGAATCTAGAATATAGGCTATCAGGGGATATATTGATTGTGTCAGGAATTGGGAGCTAATGCTTAATTTATACACAATTTCTATTTAGATTGGAAAGATTTGGAAATGGAAAATAAAAAGTAAAAAGTCAGGGGGAGGGTTTGGGGTATATGGCAATCCTCTATACTTTCAATGTAACTCTTCTGAAATCTAAAACTTTCCTAAAATAAATATAAAAGCTCATTATATGAAGTTTTATAAGGTAGAAAAAACTGCTTAACACAAGAGTAGAAGGGAATTTCCTTAAACAGATTAAGCTTGTCTAATATGAACCTATTGTAATGATGATACTTAACATAGGATTTTGGGGAGATCAGTTTTTCCCCTGGAATCAGAACCAGAGAAAGAAACCTGCTCTCACCACTTCTATTCTACCTTGTAGTGGAAGGGCAGTCAAGGGAAAAAGACAATTAGAATGAAATGAAAATGTTAGATATTCATGGTTGCTGTTATTACTTGAATGGAAAATCCACCACAATCTACAAATATTACAATCAGTAAGATAACACAGCAAGTCTCTGGGTACAGGCTCAACAAATAAAATCAACATTATTGCTGTACAACAGCAAAAGCTAGAAAATAAAGGGCAATACCAGACTTGTAGAGAATATCAAAACAAATAAACCAATAAAGGATTAATTTACAAAATACCTAAACTCAATATAAAAGTCACAAATGGCCCAACAGAGAATGAAGAGAGTATATGAAGAAAAAGAGACATGCAGAGACCAATAAACATTTGGAAAACTGCCTGTAGCAGGAACTGCAATATCCCAGGGTACAGGATGCCAACAGTGCCCAGGGAGGATGTGATCCCAGGACAATGGGAAGGAGACAGTGGGGGAGGATATCTGTCATGCTAAGGCTGGTGGCAGAAGCTGCTCACATTTCTCCTCTCTCCAGGACAACCCATTTGACTCCCTACTTCTCCCCCAGGCTAGGAAAATTTATGATTGATGCATTTTTCTCTTATGACCTGCATGTGGCACTTGTGAGACATTTCCACCCTTCCAAGTCTTCTTCTTTTTTTTAATATTTAAAAAAAATTTTTGAAAGATACTTAGATTACATAAGTGTTACACAAAAATTATATAGATTCCCATATGCCCAACCTCTTACATCTCCCAAAACCTCCTACATAAACATCCTTCATAAGTGTGGCACATCACCTGCAGTAGATATACACATTGTGGAGCTTTGCCATTAAGCATGTCCCATATTTCACATTGTAGACCACACTCTTCCCACATAGTTCTGCATGTTATATGATGATATAAAATGGCATATATCTATCCTTGCAATGTCACTCAGGATAATTCCCAAGTCCCAAAAAAGCCCCTGTATTACAACTGCTTTTCCCTCACCCTGGCCCCAGGATGAAGGAGTTCAATAAAAGGCCATGACTACTGACAGAAAGCAGGTCACCTTGGTATGTATGGTACAGACATCTCTAGTCTCAAGACACTAAGATAAGATATGGAAGGATCCTGGTGGAGAAGCATTCTGTGCTTCAAGGAATGTATCTATTATATGTCAGATAATGATTAACAAGGTCTGTTAGGTGCAGGAATGTAAGGAGAACTGAACCATTAACTATAAAGACTTGCTGACTTTAGTAACATGTAACCCATGACGTATCTATTGTCTTTCCACATGTGCACACATATTTTCTTAGTTCAAAGCTAAATAAAAGCCATGATGTTTTAGGCAGTGGCACTCTCCTCCCTTTGGATGGAGGGTCCCCTGACCCTGGCTATCTCTTGTTTCTTTCTCATCTTTTCTCATCCATGGCACAGTTTTCATGGACCTAGTTCCAGAACATCAACATTTGGCACCCGAACAGGGACTTGACAACACAACTTTTCTTTCAGTCAGTGCAAAGGGGACCAAGGAGCTCCTGACCAGTGGTTTTCAAAGAAAAAAAAAAAGGGTAAGTTACATTCTTGGGATCATCAGAGAAATGGGGAATCAGCAGTGGAACTTTGAAGAGTACTCTACAGTGTTAAAAACTTTATTAAAAAGCACCAGTGTAACTGTTAAATCCTCGGCTTTTGAGGAAATTTTTTCTCTCATACAGAAACATTGTTATTGGTTTCAGCCACAAGGGTAGGATATTTTAAATCTGAAACAATGGAAGTTAGTCATGAAAGCTTTAAGAAGGGCTTACAAAATTAAAAGGGAGAGATAATTCCCATACATGTATGGTCTTTGTGTAGCCTTATTTCTGTTGCTCTTGAACCATTACAATCAGATGAAAATGAAGATAATAAACAGGATACTGCTATTGCTGGACCAATAGCAGAACAAACTGATGTTGATTTTAATGAAAATATATATGAAAAAATTCATGAATAGCCAAAAACAGATAAACTCATGTCTAATAAACGTGAAGAAAAGAAAAAGGGAGTTTATGGAACTTTTCCAGTGGTTGTTATGCCATCCACTCCAAAAGATGGCCAAGCCAAAGCTAGTGTGAGGGCTCCATCTAGTGGCAATAATAGATCAATACCAATTCGTATGTGTCGATGTGCCAGAAAGTGTTACACTGGGCCAGTGAATGAGGTTCTAGATATCATAAGAATGGAAGTCTCATTAATAAGTCACGAAACTTATGGGGGAAGAGATATTATACCAATGGGGGGCTTATTTGAATATTCTTCACATTTCTGACACTGCTAAACATCTTATTGCTCTGGCCCTTAAGCCTCTTCAAACAGAATCTAGTAAGCCCTCCGAAAATGCAGAGGCAGAGGATTCTGTCTTTGATCAGCTTGAGGCCGACTTACATTTGTATGACAATGAATGCTCTGAAAGCGACTACCCAGAGCCTCCTACAGAGGCTTGTGTTGTCATGGCTATGACAAGGGGTCCCTAAGGCACTTTTCAAGCTATTAATAGTCCTTCAGCTCCAGCTGTCCACATTAATGCTTCAGTTCCAGCTGCAGATGTTGATGTGCCTAAAGAAACTTCCCTTAACCACCACTTGCCCCAGCATTTAACCCTCAGTCTAGTTCCCTAAACCCTTTTTGAGAAATCTTTAAATCCTCCTAAAGCATCTGTGAAAATTCCTTTACCACACAGCACACTCATGAAAAGCATAGCACAAGCAAGTAAATCACATGATCCTGAAGCTTTGCAGCTTCTTTTGGGTCACAGAACCTGTTTCAACTGTGGAAAGGCTAGTTATTATCAAAAGGTTTGTAAAAAGCAGCCCTCTTCAACAGCACCACCTGTTTGAAATTCACAATGGATTAATGTTAATTCTGCTCCCACAGCTTTGAAATCCTCAGCAAATTTATGCACTGTCACCTAATGAAGTGCTGGCCTGGAATTTGTCACTACCAAAAATTAATACTTAAGAAACAAAATAAAGTCTGTCTAGCCAATTCAGGAGCAAAAGGGACTATTCCAAAAAATTTGGTAAAATTAATATTAGAAGGATCTAGCACCTCCTCAAAATTAAACACTTTTGCACC
>JAQZBX010051329.1:9280-19514 GCA_029593785.1 Cabassous unicinctus | reverse complement strand
GACAAAGTTCATCTAATATGAGAATGTGAGATTTTAAGTACCCTTTTATTTTTGTTTTACACTTATACCCAAAGAGCTGTCTATCAGGGTCCCAACAAAAAGCAGTGGATGGATTGCCAAAGTTTACTCTTGTTGACCCTGGATTTTGGCATGTGTGTCAGTACTTAGTGTTGTCAATTGCAATTATCAGCTTCTTTGCTTCCTTTTCAACTAGCCAAACACAGGACAGAAGCAACCCTGAATACTGATTCATATTTCTGGATTCCTATCTTTTTCTAGACCTGGACCCAGGGATATCTCATTTTATTAAATAAAGACAAAGAGGAAGAAATGTTTGTCATACTTATGAAAAAAAAAAAAAGAAAAAAGGCTTTGCTGAGGTTTGTTTACCGCCACCATGGAAACCACGGTCTGTGAACATGGGATATGGCTTCTGAGGGGTGGAATACAAGTCGTGGAAGAAGGGAGGGGCTACAACTCCTGGCTTAAGCAGCCCCAATGGGCTTAGGAGACTCTTCCTGATCCCTGTGCCCTATGCTGTGAACACTAGGTTGGAGATATGCTCAGCTTGCTAAAGGCAGTGTAATGCTGATGCTAAATTCACCTACCAACTGTGGATTTCTCCTTACTAGACAGGGATGAGTGTCACTGAGATGGAGGGGAGAGTACCCTTGGCAGGCAAGGACATCCAGGCAAGGAATCAGGTTGGGAATGTCACATGGTTTGGGGACTAGGGAAAAGTCACAGATGTGCTATTGTGATGTATGCTTATGCTCAGGCAGGGATTGGCCAGACAGGTGGGGGCAGAGATAAAAGCCTGGACCCAGGGTCTGTGCAGATGCAGGAGTCTGGGCACAAAGAGGAAACTACTCTGCTCCTGCTCCTTCTGCTGGCCCTAGTTCCCTTGCCTTCAATGTTGACCTGCTGAGGGAGCTGCTCTTAGCATAACTCACCTTGGTCCCAGGCACAGACTCAGGTCTGTGCTTTCAATCCACGTCCACCTCTTCCTTTGGGGCAGCTAAAGAAAAAGAAACACCAAGGTCAACCCTGTTGGGTCTGGAAGAAATGTCAATATTCACAAGCTCATAGCAGTAATAGAGAGAACATCATGAGCTCAGTGAACCTAATAAAATTATGGGAATCCCAGAAAGATATGTGGCCACTGGCTGACAAAAATAGAAGTGAGATTGTGAGTGCACCAGACATTGTAATCTGTATGCAGAACACCAGAATAGAAAACGTAAACCTCAGTAGGTACAGATGAGAATGATGCAGGACTCTTCAATCTCAAAAGAGAATGGATTTTTATCAGAGCCTTAATAAAAACCATCATTACAGGTTCTCGATCTGCAAAAGAAGAACAGGGAGAAAGGCACACTCAGTCTTAGTGCATTTCTTCACCACCAAAACAGAAAAAGGAATATGTGAGTCCACACTAGTAGTTCTTCATAGAGCAGTTACCAGCAGAAAGTCTGTGTTCTCCTGTGGTACTAAATATTAACTTAACCAGGCACACTCAGAGCAGTGTGTCCTTCACATGGTCATATCATATCCATGTTACTTGTACTCTGTGCCTCCCTCTGATCTGTGTAAGGAAGGCCTCCCTCCACCTGTCCAGAAGGCTGGGGAGGGGGAAGGGGAGTAACCATAGAGGGCACAGTGTTTCCTTGCAGTCCCTAAATGATGTGGAATCCTATAGATTTTTCCAAAATTGTATTGGTAATGCCTTTAACAGACTTCTTTCCTCATTTATGTCATGAACCCAACAGATTCAGTTACTCTGAACTTTCATCTCTTTGCTGGGTCTTCCCTGAATAGCCCTGAGACAGGATCCTCTTTCACATTGTTTTGGTTGGGGTAACAGTGAACACATTCTGACTAGGGTTTGAGATGTGAGGTCTTCCAAAGAGTACCATCTGCTGGAAGATGAAGGAAGTGCATGCAAGGAAAATAAAAGTAAATAAATAGCTTTTCTGGGAGCCTTTGCAGCCTTCCTGCCCAAGGCCTTGGAAGCTTCTAATCAACCCATTACTGGGTGCATGGCCTGGATTTGAGCAACTAAACAGGTATAATCCTAAAGAGCTATAACAGGTTGAACTGAGAACCAAGGAATAACAGTAAGACATAGCCTTCCAAAACTAAATCCCTATGCAAGAGAGAGAAATTGAACATCAGAATAACTTGCAATCATAATCATATGCCTAGACATGAGCAAAACATTACAAGCCATACTAAGGAAAAGGAAGCTATCACTCAAGCAAAGGAAGATATCAAAACCCCAGATGAGACATATGATTTGAGACAACTAATCATTGATGTTCATAGAAATATAAATAAAATCAAGGAGTTGAAAGACAATATGGCTAAAGAGATAAGGACATTAAGAAGACACTAGTTGAGCAGAAAGAAGATTAGAAAAATTGAATAGAAAAAAGAGCTGATGGGAATGAAAGACAATAGGTGAGATAAAAAACACATTAGAAGGAAGTGTATGTGGCTCAATTGATTGAGCTCCTGTCTACCATATGGGAGACCCCAGGTTCAATTCCCAGGACCTCCTGGTGAAGGCAAGCTGTGGGTACAGAGAGCTGATGGCCCATGCCTGCAGAGAGCTGACAACCTGTGCCTGCAGAGAGCTGACAGCCCACACCTGCAGATGGCACAGGAGGATGATACAACAAAGGGAGACAAGCAGACAAAGAAGAATGCAAAACAAATGGGCACAGAGAGCAGACAGCAAGGGCAAGAGGCAATGGTGGGGAATAAATAAATAAAAATAAATCTTTAAAACACACACACACATTAGAGGCATACAACAGCAGACTCAAAATCATAGAAGAAAGAATAAGTGATGTATAAGACAGAATAGCTTAAATTGAAGAAAAAGGAAAGAATGGGAAAAAATTGAATGATAGCATGAAGTACAACAACATACATGTCATGAAAGTCCAAGAAGGAAAAGAGAAGGGAAAAGGGGCAGAAAGAGTATTTGAGGAAATAATGGTTGAAAATTTCCCAACTCTTATGGAAGAAATGAGTTTACGTGTCCAAGAAGCACAGCCTACTCCAATCAGAATAAATCCAAAGAGATCTACACCAAGACACATACTACTCAGAATGTCAAATGCCAGAGGTAAAGAGAAAATTCTGAAAGCAACAAAGAAGAAGAAAACCAACACATATAAGTGATGCCCAGTAAGACTTAATGTTGATTTCTCATCAGAAACCATGGATTTGAGAAGACAGTGGTATAATATAATTAGGATACTGAAAAAGAAAATTTTCCAGCTGAGAATTCTTTATCCAGAACAATTGTCCTTCAAACATGAAGATGAGTTTAAAATTTTCACAAGCAAACAGAAACTAAGAGAGTTAATAAAAAAGAACCCAGCTCTTCAGGAAGCACTAAAGGGAGCCCTATAGACCAAAAGGAAATGATGGTACAGACAGACTTGGAGGAGAGTGTAGAAGGGAAGACTATCAGAAAGGATAATCAAAAGAGCAAAATGACAGCCAAAAATAAGATATGACCATATGAAAGCCAAAGAATAAAATAGTGGAAGTAAATAGTAATATCATTGAATTTGAAGGGATTAAACTCTCCAATCAAAAGATATAGGGTGACAGAATGGATACAAAAACATAACCCATCCATATGCTGTCTACAGGAGACTCAACTTATACCCAGGGATACTAATTGGCTGAAAGTGAAGGGTTGGAGAAATATATTCCATGCAAACATTAACCAAAAAATAGCAAGGATGGCTGTAAAAAATCAGACAAAACAGACTTTAAAAGTAAACTAATTGCAACTCATTGTTATGAAATCTAGAAAAACTCATATGTTCATAACCTTTGGATTCCCCTTCTCTTCTGTGGAGATTAAAACTAAAGTTAAGAATCATCTCTACCCCTAGCTGTCCCATTTCTCCTTATGGTTTCCTTTCTCGTCTACTTTCTCAGTTAATTTGAAATATTGACTATACACTAAACCATTACCAGCAACCTTTCCATATATTTTCCATCCATGCTCTCATGATTTAAGCACACTGTCTTCCATCTTAAAACCAAAACCATCTCAGAAACTATGGTCTTCCAGCTCATGCCCCATGTTTTCCCTCTTCACAATTGAACTTGTAGAGTCATCCACATTTAATTACCATTTTCTCACATTCCATCACCCTCTAAATTTCTAAGATAATTTTGATTTCACCATAAATAACTACGACTAAGATCACCAGTGATCTTCTCAAAATTAAATCCAGTGAGTGTGCCTACCTTTTACTTGGAATCAAGCTAGAATTGGACCATGACTTATTTGGGAGAACTTTCTTTTTATTAGGATTTTCAGATATCTGAGTCTCTTGACTGTCTTCAAACTACACTAGTTACTCCTCCCAATAATTTCTAAAGCAATATTATTGAATCATCTCAAAATAAAATTCTATACTCTGCCTTGGAAATGATATACATTTCTTTAATTGCTTCAATTTTTGCCATTCCTCTTTTATGCTGTGTTCAAAACTACTGTGTGGATTTTATTCTGTTTTAAACTTTTTTTGTGCATGTCACAACCTCTAAACTGAAATATATTTCAAATTGAAGCTATTAACTTTTCCATACAAGTAAACAATAATCTTCCTCAAGTGTCCAATAGCAGCTAGTAGATCTTCAAAAATCTAGAGATTTACCTTTGATATACCCTCCCAGAACCACACAAACACAAGGATTATTGATGTTATCTCTACATGGAGCACTATTGTCAACTTTCATTCCTACTCCATTCTCCACAAACATGGAGTCCAGTATTTCACTGATACCAAAGCCTAACAAAGATACCATAAGAAATAAAAATTACAGACAAATTTCCATTATGAATATAGAGCAAAAATCCTTACATATCACTAGCAAACTGAATTCATAACATACTGAAAAGATTAAACACCATAACAAAGTTATATTTATCCCAGGATTGAAAGTGTGGTTCAACATATGAAAACCAATCTAATAAACTGCATAAATAGAAAAAGGGATTTCTTAAACCATGATTACTTCAGTAGGGGCAGAAAATGCATTTGGCAAAATCTAGCACCATTTCTTGTGAAGCACACTAGGACTAGAAGGGAACTTTCTCAAAATGACAAAGGCACTTTATGAAAAATGTACAGATAACATCAGTCTCTCTGGCAAAATACTGAAAGTATTTCTAAGATAGGGAATAAGTCAAAGATGCCAGCTTTTACCACTGCTATTCAATATTGTACTAGAAGTTATAGCCAGAGCAATTAACAAAAACAAAATAAAAGACATGCAAATTGGAAAGGAAAAATTATACCTATCTTTATTTGCAGATGACATGTTTATATATATAGAAAATCCTAATAAATCTACAGGAAAATTATTAGAGCTAATAAATGAGTTCAAGGTAGCAGTGTAAAAGATCAACACACATGAAAAATTATGTTCCTATGCACTGGTAATCAAAGAGGAAATTAAGAAAACAATTCCATTTGCAATCACATAAAATGAATAAAATATCTAGGAATATATTTAACCAAGGATATAAAAGACTTTTACACTGAAAACTGGAAAAAACACTGATGAAAGACATTAAACAAGATGCAAATAAGTAGCAAGGTATTGCAAGTTAATGAAATGGAAAAGTTAGTATTGCTAAGATTTCAGTATTATGCAAAATGATCTACAGATTTTATGCAATTCCTATCAAAATTCCAGCAGCCATTTTGGCAGAAAATTCATGTAAAACTTCAAGGTGCTCTGAATATACAAAACAATTTTGAAAAAGAACAAAGTTGTTTTTCAATTCCAGATTTCCTAACTTCAAATTGTACCGCAAAGTTACAGTAATCAAAAGAGTTGTGGTACTGACATAAAGACAGAAAAATAGACCATTGGAACAGAACTGAAAATTCAAAAATAAACCCCACATATCTCTCACATATTGATTTTTTAAATTAGAGAAGTTGTAGTTATACAGAAAAACCATGCATAAAATACAGAGTTCCTATATACCACTATATTACTAACATTTTGCATTAGTGTCGAACATATGTTACAATTCATGAAAGGACATTTTTATAATTGCACTATTAACTATATTCCATAATTTACAGTAGTTTACATTGTATATTCCTTTGTTTTGTTTTTAAATATTTAACATATAAACAACTTAAAATTTATCCTGTTAATCATATTCATATATATAGTCAATTACTGTTAATTACATTCACAATGTTGTGCTACCATCACCACCATCCGTTACCAAAACTTTACCATCAACCTTACTAGAACTCTACAATTTAAGCATTAACTCCTAATTCCCTACCCTCACCTCAGACCCTGGTAACCCATATTCTAGATTCTAATTCTCTGCATTTGCTTATTCTAATTATTTTAAACAATATTTATCCTTTTTTATATGGTTTATTTTACTCAACATGGTGTCTTCAATGATTATTCAAGTTATCCATTTATCAGAACTTCATTACATTTTATGGCTGAATAATATTCTATTTCATGTATATACCACATTTTATTCATCCATTCATTGGTTGATGGACACGGGATACTTTCATCTTTTGGCAACTGTAAATAATACTGCTATGAACATTGGGTGTGCCCTGCTTTCAAATCATTGTGATATTTATCTAGAGGTGGGATTGTAGGTTCATATGGTAATTCTATACTTAAATTTCTGAGGAACTCTCAGTCTTCCACAGCAACTGCCACTATTTTACATTCCCACCAGCAATGAATGAATGTTGCTGTTTCTCCACATCCTCTGCATTTCCTTAATAGCTAATGATTTTGAGGATTTTTTCATGTACTTTTTGGCCATTTATATATCTTCTTTGGAGAAATGTCTATCAAAGTCTTTTGCCCATTTTTAAATGGGTTGCTTGTCTTTTTATTCCTGAATTGTAGGCTTTCTTTATGTATTCTGGATATTAAACTCTTATTGGATATGTGATTTCCAAATATTTTCCCCCACTGAATAGGTTTTCTTTTAAAATTCATGATAAGGTCCTTCGATGCACAAAAGTTTTAAAGTTTTCATAAGGTCCCATTTAGCTATTTTTCTTTTGCTGTCTGTGCTTTAGGTGTAAAGTCTAAGAAACCATTGCCTAACACAATGACCTGAAGATGCTTCCTTATGTTTTTTTTCTGGTCATTTTATAGTCTTGGTTCATATATTTAAGTCTTTAAAGTACTTTGAGTTAATTTTTTTATATGTTGTAATAGGTGTCCTCCTTCTTTCCTTTGCCTATTAATATCCAGTTCTACCAGAACGATTTGTTGAAGAGACTATTATTCCCCAATTTAGTGGACTTAGGCTTTTAAAAAACCAATTGGCCATAGACATGAGGCTCTATTTCTGAACTCCAAATTTAGAAATTAGAAGGTAGAAAATTTAGAAATTTAGAAAATTTATAATTTAGAAGATTAAACATTTAGAAGGTAGAAAGTAGATGTCCATGTTTGTAACCTTTGATTCCTCAAACCTCAGATGACCATGACACAAAAACCTCAGCTAAAGTTTGTGGACTCAAGGTGATATTAGCCTAAGGGTATCCGTAGATTTCTGAATAAGAAGGATTGGAGATTTCATGATGAAGCATGAGTTTTGTGGTGACAGGGGGTAGGGGCAGCATGAAAATCAAGCAAGAAATATAGGATAGGGAGGAAGAATCTCTCAGCAGGTGTTAGGGGCCAGGCAGGGACCAAGAAGGGAACAGGAAGCAGGGCTGGGTCACCGGAGGGCAGCACAGGGGAATATCAGAGTAGGAGTGAGGGAAAGAATGGGGAAAGAGTGCATAACTAATTGCAGCAGAAGATCAATTTAGATAAAGAAGGAATGAACACTGTGAACATAAGTGAGACTATGCTGACTATGCTGCTATAGGTTGTTATGTGCTTTGGAAGAAGTGGGTATGAGATATAAGAGAAGGGTAGGCCCCGTGCTAGGGAGGGAGGGGCCTGAACAGGCCTTCTGACTGAGCTCAGATTTGGGTAGCAGAGCTTCCAAGGACAGGCACCTCTCGAGTGAAGATGGGATTCCGTACTCCATCATGCCACCCACTTTCATAACCTCCCAAATAATTTTATTTTCTTAATTCCTCAAAAGATGCATTCAGGAGAGTTAAGCAAGATAGTGACAGAATACGAAATCTCTAAGAGTCAGCTTTTCTTACAATGCAGTTGGTAATCAGAAAGTATCTATCTAAGCCCCCTGTTTGGGGGTCTCAGGAGACAAGCAGAGTACTGTGTAAAATCATTGGAAGAACTGAAGGATGTGGCTGGCCATCTGTGGTGAAGATTTATGAGTAGCACAATCCACACTGTGGAGGACTGCACTCATCCCCACTGGTGGCCAACTTGGGAACCACTCCCTGGCTGTATTTGGAAACTCCATTTCCCAAAAACAAGGGAGGAGGAGATGGCTGGGCACTGACTTCAGCTATTGATTAATAAATTCAGCTGTCTAGAGTCCAATTCTAAGTAGAGCTAAAGTTTGAACCTGTCCGGGTCATAAAGTCACTGGTAGCATTCATTTTAACTCCACCCCTGGCAGAAGTCAAAGTGGGTCTGATTGAAAATCATAGTGACTTACTGTTTGGTAAGGATCAGTTTCTTTCCATCCAGGTCAGATTACTGCCCAAATCTAGGCTCCAACCCCACCCCTGATAGGGGAGGAAAGTGGGTGGAACTTCACCAGTCTCCGCAGTCAACTACAGGCAGTTTCAGTCCAGATACCATAGCTTACTGCCCACACCTTTGGCTCCACTGTTGCCCCCAGCAGGAGAAGAAGTTGGGTGGACCTTCATCAGTCTCTCTGGGAAACTGCAGGCACTCTAAACCTGCACAGTTTAGAATATGAACCACACCCTAGGTTCTTACCCCATCCCTGGCAAGAGAGAAATGTGGGCAGAACTTTATTAGTTTCTGGGGCAGCATGTACAGTTTCAGCCTGCATGGCTCAGATTACCACCCACACCCATGGTGCCAGCTTCACCACTGGCAGGGTAGAAAGTCCAAGAAACAGATGAAAACAGCAGAAAAAATCTGATAGGTTAAACATGAGTTATTATAAAGTCCTAAAATACTTTTAAATAAGTGTCAAAGAGGAGCTTTAGCACAAAGCAAATCAACAAAAAAGTCCTAGGCTAAAGAGTGAAACTGAGCCCAGAATAAAAACATCAAGAAAATCAGATGCCAAGACACCAGCAAAAAATTAAAAGCCATACTAAGAAACAGGATTTGGTCCAAAGGAAAAAATTAAACCTCCAAGCAACACACAGGATTTGAGACAGTTAATCACAGATGTTCAAACAAATCTTCTTAATAAATTCAATGAGAAGGCAAAAGAGATTAAGGATATTAAGAAGACACAGGTGAACACAAGAATTTGAAAGCATGCAAAGAAAAACAACAGGACTTATGGAATAAAAAGTACAATAAATTAAATAGAAATACTGGAGACATACAACAGCATATTTGGAGCGGCAGAATAAAGGATCAATGTCATAGAAGACATGGCTTCCAAAATTGAACAGACAGAAGAACAGAGAAAAAATGGAATAAAATTGACCAGGGATGCAGGGAACTGAAAGACAGCACAAGGTGCTCAAATATTTACATCATGCATGTCCCAGAAGGAGAAGAGAAGAGAAAATAAAAGGGACAGAAGGAATATTTAAGGAAATAATGGTAGAAGATTTCAAAGCTCTTCTGAAGGCCATAGATACCCATGTCCAAGAAGCACAAGATACTCCAATCTGAATAAATCTGAATAAACATGCCCCAAAACACATACTAATTAGAATGAAAAATGCCAAAGATAAAGAGAGAAGTCTGAAAGCAGCAAAAGAAAAGTGATACATCACAGAAAAGGGTAGCTCAATAAGATTAAGTGCTGATTTCTCATCAGAAACCATGGAGGTGAGAAGGTAGAGGTATGAGAATCAGGATAGTGAAAGAGAAAAATTGCCAGTGAAGAATTCTATGTCTGGAAAAATTATCCCTTAAGAATGAGGGTGAGAAGGCTGTTGCCCATCGTCGTCTCCTCGCCAGGTTACTTGGATGAGTTCATTGAGCTGTAGGGTAGGAGTTGCAGCTCCACTGAGATTCCAGGCACTGGTGGGGTATATGAAAATTCCCCATATTTTTAATGTAACATTTATGTACTCTAAAGCTTCTTTAAAAATAAAAAAAA
>JAQZBX010051328.1:0-19417 GCA_029593785.1 Cabassous unicinctus | reverse complement strand
GCACTTACATGCTGTCTACCTTATTTCAGCTCCAGACAACTTTGCAATAATTAAACAAATTGCTGAACCTCTCATTTCTCCACAACCTTTGAGGAAAATGTAGTTTAACCCCATTTCCGTAATTAAACATATAAAACTTTACAGCCAATCAATTCCAATCTTAGTCATTCCACAGAAATGCACATATTTTCACAAAAACACTTGGAAAATTGTTCATTATAATAGTATTCCAAGAACTGGAAAATAGACACCTCAAGTAGCCCTGAAGAGTAGAATAGATAAATAACTTATGGGATATATGTGCATCTGGATAGAGATGTAGAAAATTGACAGATATAGATACAAATATAGATGCAATAATATAATACACTATAATATAATATAATAATATACTATACTATAATATAATGAAAAACTTCCCAAATGTAAAAAAGAATATTCCCCTGTGGAAATCTATAAGAAAGAGGAAATTAAAAATCTATTAATATGAATGAATCTCACATAAAAAATATGAGACATTTAAGTCAGAGACAAATGATGACATATTTATAAATGTGAATTTATTAGTTATAATAGCAATTTCATTGGGGGATATTTATTAGAAGGGGACATGAAGGCCACCTGAGTTGCTGTTCATGTTTTATCATAGGGTGGTTACATGAGAACCTTGTTATTTTTATGTTATATGGCAGTACACCTTATGACTTGTGTACCAGTGTTAATGTACTTTACCTTTTCATAAAATCTTTACTTAAAAAATAAGCTTGAACTAAATAATCTGCAAATGTATGAAAAATGATCACTAATATCTTTATATTAATATTTATATTCATACCTTCTGTCATGTCTTTGATCCTTCAGTTTATTCTCATGGACACTTCTTCTGGCATAATCTAAGTCCCCTATAATGGTGACTTCTGTTATTTGCTCTAATTTCTGCCTTCCTATCACCTCAAAAACTTCTCTTTGTCACTGACTTTCAAATAACACATGAAGGGGAACATAAAACATCTCATACAATGGTTACTGCAAATGAAACTCTCCAATATTAGGTACCAAATTTTTTCCCAGAGCAATCTCTCTAAAAAGCTTGTAGCACATTATGTCATGGTTCCAGACAGATGGCAAGGTTCCAGTCTGCACAATACTTAATAGACATGCAGATAGAGGCAGCTTGCAGCATCCACCTGTCCAACACTCTCCTCACTAGACACACCCTGGTGATTGAAGAATTTCTGGTCTCCATCTGACCATAAGAATAATCCTGGATGTAAAAAGTGAGTCTTGATCCAGAAGGTGAAAGCTGACCAATGCAGATAAAATTTGTTTGTAATTGACTGTGAGTTATTTATTTATTATACTGCTAACTCTATTTCTTTTTGGAAAATTGTAGGGCTGAAATGAGATGGAGACATTGATCAAATGAGTTGGTTATTTCTGCATCTCAACTACTTTGTGCTTAATTTTACTACCACCTTTCTTTACATAATCAGTTATATGGAATGATAAAATTTATGCTCCTTGCTTAATAACCTTATATAAGATTAGGAGTCACTAGTAATTTCCACTTCTAGAGTTGTTCTTATATTTCAATGCCATTCTCAGAATATTTGCAGCATAAAATGATTTATGCTACTGGGATCCATTTTTATTTTCCCTTGTACAAATTCAATGAATAATCAGATATATATCAACCAAATATCATTATTATTTCCTTCTTAAAAATATCCAAAATTTAAGGTTTATCAATTTTAAGTGTTTTAGATCGCAGTATACTATATTTGATAAGTATTTCTCAGAAACACAGGATCTAACATTCACAATTTGGAGCTCTAACTGCTATTAAGTAGAGTCAAGTGGTGGCAATGACAGCAAGATATGAACCATCTTAAGAATATAAAAAAGGCAACTAAATAGTTGGGCATTCATTACTTCAATTATTATTAGAGCATTGTCATTATTTCAATAATAATAATATGTGATTATACTCAATACCATTTATTGTATACTTTGGATGAATTATATGTTTTATTAATAGGTATCAATAAACTGATTAAAAATCAATTTGCCATAGGAAAATAAAGGCAACTGCTTACATTTATTAAGCCTATATCATGTGTTAGCTGCTTTGGAGGAATAGCCTACTAAATATTCATATGTTTACCTTGAAGTGGGAACTTAACCCTAAATCTGCTACCCGTTACACAGCAGAAGGCTGGAGTGGATGAATAACTGGTTGTGGGCTACTAGTGGTAAAATTGCACAGATCACCTTCTTATAATGTGTGTAGTCAGAGTCTTTGGGAATATTTGAGGAAAAGAAAGAAAATTCAACAACAAAAAACCTCACTATATTTCCTATTGTAATGTAAGCCCAATATGAGCCTGGAGGCCAGTACAAAATCTGCATATTCTTAAAAGTAGGAAACAGGTTACTGATATTCCAGGATATTTGTCAAGGAAGACAAATACCCTTTTGGAAAAGCAGAGGAAGCTGAGCACCAGAGCTGGGGTGCATGAGCAGGTGTGTCTCTGCCCAGGGTCCCATTACACTATGTGAGTTCACAGCCACTGTCTTGTCCCTACTCAATCTGTAAGAATACCCTAAAGGAATGTGAACAGAGATTCTTAAATCCATAAATGTATGAGCTCTATGTTTTAGGTTTTACTGTATCTAAAGTGTTTTTTTATATTTGATTTTATCTTTTTTTTTTCTAATTATGGAAGCAGCACTTTTTTGTGTGAAAGTATATGCACTCTCAAATACAAGTACAGATGAATTTACAATTAACCTTTGGAATGTATATGGTCATGTATATTTGATAGCTATGTCATGTTGTAATATGTGATTTATATCATTGTTTAACATCTACAGTGAAAATAAAATGGTTAGTGAATTAAAATAAAATGGTTTCTATTTTCATTTTCATGATTCCTCAGCATGTCAGCACTTATTGTTAAATCCCTCAAAACAACCCCTGACACGTGCTTGAACTAAATTAACACAATCTCCTTCTTCTCCCTATGTCTTACCTGGTTCACCCCTGAAAAAGTCAAATACAAGCTCCCCATTCCCAACTCTTACTTGACCAACTGCTAATGCTCCACCCATTTACTAGTATAAAAGCATAATCCTCAGGTCCACCATAACTTTTGCTCCCCAGCTCCCCAGCTCCCCAGCTCCCCACCTTGGTTGAGCCCCATGCTTCTGATATGTTCTCTGGGGACTCAGTGAGGCATGCCTCTCATCTCTGTCCTAGGAACTGTGAATACCAATACAATTTTCTTTCATATATCACTGGTGTCATTCATCAGTACCACAACTGACTATCAACACAAGGATACTTAAAACTCAGCATTTATATAAAAGAGAGGATAATAATAATCTATAATAGAATAATAACAGAATTAGAATCACTTATAATTTCCCTACACATGATTATTCTACCCATTTTATTTGAACCTATAATTAGCATTATAACCATTAAATATATGTCCTACAGACTTAATCTTTTTTCTGTTCATGTGCTTGTTGAGCCTTGAATCTCACCTACTGTTCAGTTCATAGGGCTCATCCAGGAAAACTAACAAAATGATGATGATGGGCAATGTCCATCCCAAGAAACAGAGAGCATCTACCTCTGCAAACAAAACATTTCCTTCCATCTTCCCCATAAGATCTAAACCCTCTCTGAAACTGAAGCATCTTTCACATCGCCAAACCCAAATCAATCCTCAGGATTGATGAGTGAACAAACAGAAGGGGGGGATGCAACCATGGACAAAATTAACTTATTAATAAGAGACTAACATGTAACATTGATATAAAGATAGTGGCTACCAGAGGCTGTGAAGTGATGGGGAGGGAATAATAGTTGGAACATTGGGCATTTTAGGACATTGAAAATAAGGATATG
This sequence comes from Cabassous unicinctus, assembly GCA_029593785.1. Taxonomy (NCBI): domain Eukaryota; kingdom Metazoa; phylum Chordata; class Mammalia; order Cingulata; family Chlamyphoridae; genus Cabassous; species Cabassous unicinctus. Next base: position 15,501 of record JAQZBX010051328.1, on the reverse strand, counting down.
ATGATGTTCAGGAACTGGGTCCATGAAAACGGTGCTGCGAATGAGAAAGAATAGGACAAAGATAAGAAATAACTGGGATCAGGGGACTCTCAATCCAAATGGAGAAGAGGAGCCCTGCCACATAATAAAGTGTGGCTTTTATTTGGCTTTAGAACAAAGAAAATACGTGTGTGCATGTGCAAAGGCAATAGATATGTGACAGTTTATATTTTACTAAAATCAGCAAGTTTTAAAGTTTAATAGCTCAGTTCTTCTTTACATTCCTGCATGTAGCAGACATTGTAAATCTTATCTAACATATACAATGATACTCTCTTTGAAGCTCAGGCTGTTTCCCCACCTAGCTCCTATCAAATCTTATCTCAGTGTCTTGAGGCTAGAGGTACCTACCTCCTACATTACAGCCTGTCTCCTACACTCCAAGGTGACCTACTTTCTGTCAGTAGCTATGACCTTTAATTGAAACTCAACCATTTCCCCCTGTTTTTTTACTTTTTTTTTAATTTTTTTCAGTGAAGATTATAGGAACCATTATATAAGCTGATACAAGGTGACCTCCTGTCACACTTGTCTTCTTCCAAAGGCTCTTGTGACTCTGCCTGTCTTAGGTTGTTCTCTTCTGAGAATCTTACCTGTCATTGACTACCAGTCAAGCTTTTAGCTCTTACATGGAAGACAATTTCATTAATATTTATACTTCTTCAGGTTCCTTAAGTGAATATTTTTGTGCAGATAATTAGTATTAAGATCAAGGGGTTATTAGTATACTTCTTTCTATAAATAATGCAAAATTAGTTTTTAATGAAATATGGACCATATTTCACAATGTAGACCACACTCTTTCTCACACAGTTCTGCATGTTCTATGCTGAAGTAAAATGGCTTATATCTCTCATTGTAATGTCCCTCAGGATAAATCCCAAGTCGAGAAAAAGCCCCTGTATTACAGCTGCTTTTCCTTCTCCCTGCCCTGAAAGTGTCCAGTAGCCACTGGCTCCACCTCAATGTTGTAATTTCTTCCATTGCTTGAATCACAATATTTCTACAACAGAATCCCAGTAAGTCCACTCTAGTCCATAGCACTTGACCCAATCCTGAGGAGTGTGGGATGGTGATGTCCACTCCACCTCCAAGTGAGAGGAGCCTTATATCCCATGGATAAGATGGATGGGATTCCACTTCCTGCATTTGCAGACTCTCTCCATTCTCTGGGATGGCCGTTGTCCTTCATCATCTCCTCGCCAGGTGACTTGGGTGTGTCCATTGAGCTGTAGAGTAGGAGTTGCAGCTCCACTGAGATTCCAGGCACAGCTGGTACATGGGAAGGCCAAAGGTTCCAGTCTCTGAAAGTACACCTAGAAACTCCAGCACCACATATAGGTTTGAGTAGAAGGGACTGATGGACCATGTGCAGGGAGGACTTATTTGAATCCAACTCTGTCACTCTCAGGAGAACACATTCCAAAGTATAGCCAGTTTTGATCCCAAGTACCTCCTAAAAAATAAAGATAGAAAAAGAAATAGGAGTCCATGGGCTTTGGCTGATGGTGCTCTCTACCTCAGCAGAAGAGTAACTGATCTTCAGGGCAGTGACTTGCTTCATTCTTTGGGGGAAGCCAGCTCCATGAGCTTTGGCTTTGGAAGATTCCTCTCCTTTTCCTGATTTTCTGGAAGAGGGGCTGCTTCAGGAAAGTTTATTGAGCTGAAATACCCATATTGCAATAATGGTGTATTAGTCAGGGCTCTCCAAGGAAAAAAACCAACAGGAGATATCTGTAAATGAAGGTCCTTGATGAGTTTCCAGGAAACAATGGCTGTCTAAATTAGAGATAGGAATTCTGTCTCTGAATGCTGAACTCACTTTCCCTTTTAAGGCCTACAGCTGATTGGTTGAGACATCACTCGTTGCTGAAAGCAATCTCCTTAGTTGATTGTAGATATAATCAGCCATCTATGCAATCAACTCACTGATAATTAGAATCCATGAAATGCCCTTGCATTACAATTAGTCCAGTGCTTGCTTGACCTGACAACTGGGCACCATTATCTGGTGAGTTGACACTACAGCCTAGCTGTCACAATGGTAACTCAGAAGTGAATCTGACCTTTTTCTCCACCTTGAAATTGAGCAGTCAAATGGGAGAGTAAGGTTCTAACAATATTACTTGTTTCCAGTTTTGTTGTCTCTTGTCCAGGAATTGGGGCTTTGGCTCTCTGTACAACCCTAGTGACCAGCATAACCTTCTGCACAGAGCTAGGGGGGAGTAACACACAAAGAACAAGAGGTATTCTCCACACAGCTGACCCTGCTACTCTTCTCCTCTTGAGGTGATAAGCAAGCAAGCACACAAAAATGATTTTAAGTCCCAAATGTTTGTAATTAATAATCAAAGCTAAAATACATTAGTTTCTGGATTACTTTCTGGTTCTTGGCATCTCCTACCTGCCCAAGGCAGACATAGGGTGGAAACCATCTCAGACCTTCTCTGTTTAGAATAATCCTCAACCACCCTTAGTCTCCAGTCACTTGGCAAAATAGTAATCCATTGATTTTCCAGGGAATTTAGCAAATTCCCTGTTCAGGGAAGTGCAGTCAAACCCCACCATTCTGGGAATGCCCCCAAATTATCTGATTGTTTCCAAACTTCCCTATCCATGATTGGACCTGAAGTGGTACTTCATATAAAAAATCAATAGATGGATTTGGAACCTGGAAAATTCATGTGGACACTGATACCCCAATATGGCTGCTGGAAGACCCTTGTGAGAATCTTAGGGAATGATCCATCTATGATTCCGTATATGAAGCCTGCTTCACTATGTCATCTTCATTCTACTCTTTTTGGCCTTTCATATCTGAATATCCTTTGGTGGGGAATGAATGTAGCTCAAGTGGTTGAGTGCCTGATCCCCATGTATGAGGTCAGGGTTTCAATCCATGGTATCTTCTTTAAAAAAAAAAAAAAACATATTCATTTCCTTTGGTGTTGGAAATATTTTAAGGGGACATATCTTCATCCTTTGAAGATTGATTTGATTTTTAGAGACAGCAACAATTATTCTAAGGCAAATTTGTGAAATAACCTGGATTAACTATTTGGCCAATAGACTAAGGCATTCAGAGAAGAGAGAAAAAAGAAAGCAAAAAGGCAAAAGGAGAAGAAACTGGGTAACACTGGAAATGGAGGCACAAAGTCTCTAAACACAGCTGGGGATGGTGATGCCCTTCCCCCACCTGACAGTCCTTTCAACGCTGACCCAACAAAGTGTGGGGTTGAGGAGCATATATGGATGGGAAACAACAAAAGCCAGATACTTGGGGACCAACAAGCTATTGCTTTTAAACCAAATACTCAGGGATCAACAAAATATTACTTATACTAAAACTCCTACACAATGGCACAACTCTTGTAAACTTAGCTTTTAACTTACATTTAAGGGTAAATATATTTAAAATTAAAAATTACACTGAACAGTCTGTTCCCAGGAACTGGCCAGTTTGTTTTCATTGGCCATATAGAAGCTCTGCTGGAAGTTGTCTTGCTATTGTCACTACTTTTTACAAAGTGCAATAGACCCTCAATATAAGTAGAATAAAAGGAAAAAAATCTTAAATCAAATACTGATTCCATTGCTTATGTGTTATTTTCAATTGCCTTTTATCCAGCCATGAGCCTATCAAATTGAATGTCTAGCCAACCTTAAATCCTCATTTCCAAGATCCTTGTCAATTACAATATTAAGCTAGTGCTTTTCTCATTTTAGAGGTCATTGGTGTTAATGCATGAGAGCTAAAATCAATGTAGACATGATACCATTTTTCCTCCCATCTTAACAATGTCTTCAGTCCTCATTCAGTGGCAATGTCACATACTTTCCTGTTTGCCTGAGAAGAAATATTGCTCAGGCTTTGCAAAGTTCTTTAAAATAATCTTTTGCAGCACAACCCCAAACTGAACTATGAAGATGGAGAGTCAACTCTCCAGTCAAAAGGCTTAGAATTAGGATCCCCAAGGTCATCTTAATAGAATATTTAAGAAAAGACTGGAGTTGGAAGTATAGTCTCCTAGCTCTGCAAATTACTAGCCTTGTGTTATAAGGTTATGTGCTTAAAACTCTTTTCTTTGCACATCAGTTTTTGCTTCTGTAAAAGATAGATAATTCGGTCTGTCCTCCTGGAAAAATAGGGCTTCCATTTGGATAAAGAGGAGACTTGTGTGGTGGGGAAAAACACCACCAGCTCATTGCTGGTGGAAATGACTGCAGAATGCCTGGCAGTGCAGAATCATTTTAAAGACCAAGCACTATGGAGAGTAGAAGAAGCTTAGGGAAAAAATGTGATCCTGGGCTCTGATATTGATCTGAATTATCTGCACCTTATTGATATACTATGAGAGGCAATAAAGCAACTAGCAGCCATTGGTGAAATGAAATGTTTTCTTACAGGGCTAGTACATACAAATTAGAATACCAAAGATCCTTTTTGGAGATGAGAAAACTAGAATACCAACAAATTACATAATCTGCACAAGTTTATGTTGTCTGTAAGTGGTGACAACAGAAGTCATACACAGATTTGTGAATCCATCTCTAATACTTTTTCTACAATGAAGTGATTTTTATATGAGTCACTGTCACAACTGAGAATCTGAGAAAAGCTAAGAACTTACCTCTCATAAAAAAGCACATTATTTTTGCATACAATTTCAGCTCATCCATTGGCCTCCTAAGGGGTCATGGACCCAGATAAAGAACACCTGCCCTCTTCTGAATATTTCCTGAGTGCATTGATTAAAGGAGAATATAATTTTTAGTCTTTAGCAGAAGAGAGGGGCAGATTTTATGGCACAAACATGGGTTTGGATTGGTTTGGGAAAAGCCTTGGAATGACATTGGAAATATAGAATTTTCTTCAAATAATCAAGTTCTTCAAAGTACAAATGAGGCTGCTAAGGGAGGCTAAAAGCTGAATGATTTTCAGACTTTCATTCAGCAAGTCCTTACTGCATGCCACATTTATGTCTGGCCCTCAAATTAAAGTAGGGATCAAGACAGGCCCTACTTCTAACAAGTTTCCACTCACAGTGAGGTAGATGGGCAAACAAACAAGCACATGTGTATCTTGCCAGGTAGTGTTAAGTGTCCTTGAAGAAATTTAAACAAGGTTATGTGAAAAAAAGGGGAGGGGTTGGGCTGTGTGGACAAGAAGGCTTCACTGAGGAGGTGACAACTGACATGTGACATCAATGATGGGAAAGTTTTGTCTGGGGAAGAGGAAACAGCTCATACTAAGGCCCTAAAATGGAAAAGAACTAGGTGTGTGCCACTGTGGCAGAGTGTGTTCCCAAGAAGTCAAGTGTCCTAAGATGAGGCTGGGAAGTAGGTGGTGCCAAACAATATAGGGCCTTGTAGGTCAGGGTAAAGAGCTAATATTTTATGCTAAGCATGATGGGAAAACCTGGAGGGGCTAGATACATGAAATGATTCAATTCATGGGTTAAAAGATCAGTCAGGCTGTTATGTAGGAAGGGGCTGTTGAGGGGCAAAAGTAGAAGAGGAGAAATGAGTAATCCAAGAAAGGGATGAGGATGGCTTTGCCCAGGATGGTAATAATGAAAAAAGAGAAAAACAAACAAATTTGTCATGTGTTTTGGAGGCGGAGCAAATAAGACTTGCCAATGAACTGAACATGGGGAGGTGAAAGGAAAGGATTTGAGGTTGAACAATTGGATTGATAGTGAAGCTATTTCCTGAGGAGCAAAAGCAGGCTTAGGCGAGGGGATGCAGGTGGGGCCATCAATCTAAAGTTATCATCCAGATATGTTAAGCAGGCAGTTAGATATATGAGTTTGCAGCTCCAGGGAAACATTGCAGCTAAAGACTGAAATTCAGGAGTCATTAATACCCAGATGGTATATAAAGTCATATTATTGAATAAAATTAATCAGGAAATCATATAGATAAAGAATAGAAGATGGCACAGGAAGTGGCCTTGGAGAAGTTCAAAGTTTAGAGGCTACCCAGAGGAACTAGAGTAAGAAAAAGTGAGAAAGATTACACAGAGTTAGGAGTAAAGCCAGGAAAGTGTCATGTCACTGAAGTCAAGAAAGCAAAAGTATTTCAAGAAGAAGAGGATGATCAACTGTGACAAATGTTCCTATGAGGTTGTAACTGAGACTGCTCTTTGTCTCCTGTACCCATTTTCTCCATTTTTCTTTTAGTAATAGAGTCTCAAGCTGGATGCATAGACACCCATATAGAGGCTATTTCTTGGTGCTCATGCTTTCAATGTAAGGTTCAAGAAACCACCAACTACCAAAAAATCTTTAAGATGTTTCCCTACATTATCTTCTAGTAGTTTTATGGTCCTGGCTTGTTTATTTAGGTCTGTGATCCAGTTAGAGTTGATTCTCATATAGGGAGTGAGATGGGGAGTTCTTTCATTCTTATGATTATGTATAACCAGTTCTCCCAGCACCCTTTCTTAAAGACAATGTTTTGTCCCATTAACAGATTTGACTGGTTTGTTGAAAACAAGTTTGGCCATAGGGTTTGTTTCTGTATTTTCACTTCTATTCCACTGATCAATGTGTCTATCTTTATCCCAATACCATGCTGTTTTAACCACTATAGCTTTGTAATAAGTTTCAATGTCAGGCAGTGAAATTCCTCCCACAGTGCTCTTCTTTAGTGAATGCTTTTGCATTGGAGTGCACTCTCCTTTCCAAATAAATTTGGTAATTGCCTTTTCTATGTTTGTAAAGAAGGCTGTTGGACGTTTGGTATTGCGTTGAAACTATAAATCAGTTTGGGTACGTTTGACATCTTAATGATTTTTAGCCTTCCAGTCCATGAACATGGCATATCTTTCCATTTTTTTAGGTGTTCAATGATTTCTTTTAGCATAGTGTAGAGAAATATTACTGATTTTTGCATTTTGATCTTGTATCCACCCACTTTGCTGAATTCAATTGTTATCTTAAGTGGCTTTGTCATAGACATTTCAGAATTTTCTAAAACTAGGATCATGTCATCCACAAATAGAGTTTTACTTTCTCTTTTATTATTTGGATTTCTTTTTTCTTTTCTAATTTCTCTAGCTAGAACTTCTAGCAAAATGTTAAATAACAGTTGCGACAGTGGGCATCCTTGTCTTGTTCCCCATCTTAGAGGGAATGTTTTAAAAGTTTTTGCATTGAGTACACTGTTAGCTGTGGATTTTTTATATATGCCTTGTATTATATTGAGGAATTTCCCTTCTATTCCTTCCTTTTGAAGTGTTTTTATCATAAAAGGATGCTGGATTTTGTCAAGTGCCTTTTCTGTTTCGATCAAAATGAACATTGTTTTTCTCCTTCAATCTGTTAATGTGGTGTATTATGTTGATTTTCTTATGTTGAAACTGCCTTGCATACCAGGTATAAATCCTACTTCGTCATAATTTATAAGTCCTTTGATATGCTGTTGAATTCTATTGGCATGTATTTTATTGAGAATCTTTGCATACATGTTCATTAGAGAGATTAATCTGTAATTTTCTTTTCATGTAATATCTTTATCTCACTTTGGTATTAAAGTGATGTTAGCTTTATAAAATATGTTGGGTAACTTTCCTTCCTTGAATTTTTTTAAGAGTTTACACAGGATTGGTGTTAATGCTTGGTAGAATTCACCTGTGAAGACTCCTGGTCCTATACTTTTCTTTGTTCAGAGATTTTTTATGACAATTTGAATCTCTTTAAATGTGATTGGATTGTTAAGTTCTTGTTTTACTTGTAAAGTCAGTGTAGGTTGTTTGTGCATTTCTAGAATTTGTCCATTTAACCTAGGTTTTCTAGTTTGTTGGCATAAAGTTACTCATAATATCTTCTTGTGACCATTTTTATTTTTGTTAGGTCATTGGTAACTTCCCTCCTCTCATTTCTGATTTCATTTATTTATCTCTTCTCTCTTTTATCTTTGTTAGTCTAGCTAAGGGTTTGCCAATGTTATTGATTTTCTCAAAGAGCCAGCTTTAGGTTTTATTGATTTTCTCAATTGTTTTTTGTTCTCAATTTTATTTATTTCTGCTCTAATTTTTATTACTTCTTACCTTCTGCTTCCTTTAGGAGAAGTTTGTTCTTCTTTTTCTCCTTTCTCCAATTGTTATGTAAGATCTTTGACTTTAGCTCTTTCTTATTTTTTAATGCAGGCTTTAGGGCTATACATTTCCCTCTTGGCACTGCCTTTAATATATCCCATAAGTTTTGAGAATTTGCAATCTTTTTTTTTCATTTGTCTCAATATATGTTCTAATTTCACTTATTTATTCTTTCACCCACTGATTGTTTAGGAGCGTGTTGTTTAGCCTACAAACATTTGAAAATTTCCCCCTATCCCATCTATTACTGATTTCCAGTTTCATTCCATTAAGGTCAGAGAAGATGCTTTGTAAAATTTCAGTATTTTTATATTTACTGATACCTGCATTGTAACTTAGCATATAGTCTATTCTGGAGAATCAGCCCTGAGCTCTAGTGATGAATGTATAACCCACTGATTTGGGATGCAATGATCTGTATATGTCTGTTAGTTCTAGCTTGTTTATCATAGTCTTAAATTTCTTTGTTTCCTTGTAGATCTTCTGTCTAATTTTTCTATCTAATGATGTGAATTGTGTGTTGAAGTCTCCAATGGTTATTGTAGAGATGTCTATTTCTTCCTTCAGTTTTGCCAGAGTTTGCCTCACATATTTTGGAGCACCCTGGTTAGGTGCATAGATATTTATGACTGTTATCTCATTCTGGCAGACTGTCCATTTTATTAATATGTAATGGCCTTCTGTACCTCCTAACTTGTTTTGCATTTAAAGTCTGTTATGTCCATCAGTATAACTACTCCTGCTCTTTTTGGTAACAGTTTGCATTCAGTATCTTTTTCCAGCCATTCACTTTCAGTAGCTTTGTATCCCTTGGTCTAAGATGAGTCTCTTGTCGGCAGCATATGGATGGCTTATGTTTTTTTATGCATTCTGTCAGTCTATCTTTTGATTGACTGATTCACGTTCAATGATATTATTGTAAATGCATTATTTAATTCTATGATTTTAATCTTTGGTTTTCAAATGTCATGTCTTATTTTGTCTGACTTTTTACTCTTTTGGTTATCCTTTCTGCTATTCTTTCTTCTATACTCTCCTCCAAACTTCTGTCTCCTGTCTTTTTCTTTCAGGCACTAATGTTTCCTTTAATATTTCCTGCAAAGGTGGATTCTTTTTCATGAACTCTCTTAATTACTGTTTGTGAATATTTTACAATCACCCCCATATTTGACGGTCAATTTTTCTAGAAAAAGAATTCTTGGCTGGCAGTTTTTCTCTTTTAGTATCCTAATTGTATCATACCCCTTCTTCTTTCCTCCATGGATTCTGATAAGAAATCCACATTAAGCCTTGCATATGATGGTTTACTTCTCCCTTGCTGCTCTCCCACAAGCTGGGAGTACTCTGCACCTCAACTTTGCAAGCCCATGAAAAAATAGCCACTGGGCAGTGCCCAAAAAACAGCATGGAGAGTGGGATCACCCCCTCCTCCACCTCAGAGCTCCCTGGTGTTATAGCCCAAACATGACTACCTTAGGGTTGTTTGGGGTTGGGGGTCATGGAGGAGGGACTTTTTTGAAAGGAAAGCTCCTAGAAAGAATCCATTGCTGAAAAGAGCAGACACAAGTGAAACAGAGAATAAGCCCGTCCTAGAAAAAGGGTAATGAAGCACTAATTCTGTTTTGTGGTGGTACAAATATATAAGTAAAATGGATAAACCACTAGTCAAACTGATGATTAGGGTGAAAAAAATTAAGCACATCAGGATTCGAAACAGACACACACAAAACACCCACACCAACCATGGCATGTTGATAATGGGGGAGCATTGAAAAAGTGTTCTAAATGTATTCTGTGGACCATGGTTAGTGGTAATAGTCTGATGATATTATCTCATACTCTATAACAAATTTTCCACCATATGTGGTCTGTTGATGGAGGGTTATTGTATGGGAATTCTGCACACATGCAAGATTGTCTTTGAAGATCATAACCTCCATGATAAAATATATTTTAAGAAATAATAATAGGGTGGGATGCGGGAAAATACATCAAATGTAACATATGGTCTCTAGTTAATAGGAAGAGTTTGATGATATTCTTTCATGCATATATTTGGTTTAATTTAAAATAGAAAAACAGTTTTAAAAAATATCTCATGAAACACAAATTTTTAAAGTAAGTGTTAAGTGTCTATTATTGTTTTAATATAAATTATTCACTAAGAATGAAAAATTACTCAAAATATAAACTAAATACTCCTTGAAAATGGAACATTTTTTCAATATTTTTAAATTGACAGTCTTTAAAAAATAGACACTTCAGTGATTTCATTTAGTTGTGAATGAATTTTGTACAAAATTTTTGTACAAGTTATTTTTGTTTTTTTACTTTAATTATATAATGTTAACTACATTAACTGGAAGAATCATGATAATCTAGTTCCAAATGCTTTTCTCTGATTACTTCATAATTGAATAATCCCACTTCTGATTTGAGAATTTAGAGATCTTGGTGAATTATTTTATGAATATGTTTTCTACTAATAGCAAGCTTTGTTTTTTTGTTTCAAAGAAAGCACTTCTGATTTGTCTCCATATACTTTGATTTTTCTATCATGTACAGAGGGATTCTGATGCAGTTACCCATATATAAATAGCTGCTGTTATATCATATTCTACTTGTTTAGAAAGTACTTGAAATAAAATGAAAGTTCTTCTTACCAAAAAAAATGTAAGGGGGAAAATACATAGGCACACTCCCACATACACACACACACACACACACATATGCCCCACAGCCCCCGACCTCAAGCTCTCTTTTGCAACATGCAGAAATCCCTGGCCACACCCAAGAGGGTAAAGCCATCTGTAAACTGAACAAGGAGATATAGCCCTACTCAACAATTCACCACCTGTCAGGGGGATGGATCTTAAAAATCAAGTGTTGAATCCCACAGTCAGAGTACCACCGTCCATCTCTATGCACCCAAAATCACAGCTCCAACTTTGAAGAGCAACAGGGGGAAGACCTGACTAGAGAAATAGGTAAAGCCAAAACCTTCATATATGACTATTGCCACCTCCTTTTTAAAATATATATATATATATTATTGAAATATATCATTCATACATGAACATACATAAACATTAAGTGTACAGTAAAAGTTCTGAACTTACAGGAGAAACATGCATAACATCATAAAGGGGTCCCATACATCACCCCTCTTCTGACACCTTGCATTGTTGTGATAATTTGTTTAAAACTATGCAAGAGCATCATAAAAATATTACTAACTATAGTCCATGTCTTATATTTGGTATAATATTCCCCCAACCCACCCTGGTTTTTAAACAAATAAATACTATTGATAAATATTAATAAAGCATCCAATTAATCCAAATTGTACAACTGGTAGTGTTTGGTATAAACAATAGTTGTACTTTCATCACCTCAACCATTACTAAAGCATTTTGATTATTTCAATAGCAATAATAATGAACAAAAAATAGACAAAGAAATGCCCCACCCCTCAATCTGTTTCCCTGCTGCACATAGTTACTATTTCTGGCTATTCTTGCACAAGTATTTATTTGTTTATTAAACAGTTTTATTGAAATATATTCATATACCATATTATTTGGTCAAAGTATATACACAAAGGCTTTTTTTACCTGTTAAAACACTTTTATTGTAAAATTGTAAAATAAAATAGAAAATAGATTGAAAGAAATTATACATTTTAAAAGAGAGTGGAAGGCCAGGTGAGATTTAATATAATTAATGATAAGAGATAGTATAGCAATAAACTTTTATAAATGTAAATAATTCTAATATAGTAGAAATTAATTATAACATGATTCTAATTTTCATATTACAGCTCTAACTATTGGACAAAATAATCTCTAATAATTAAATAAACCATTGATTTATATATTTAATTTCCTTTTATAACATAATTTTTCCTGGATAATCAAATTCATGTTTGGGAATTCTTCACATCTTATTGGAATGAATTACTACAGATAACAATATGCCAACTGTTAATTTTATGAGACAGAAAAACACAAAATCTTTTCATCAGTAGTCATGCTAAATCATTATTGATCCAGATGGATTGTTTAAATTAACAAGTATGCATAAGTAAGGGTTAAAGAAAAATTAAGTATCTAAAAGTATCTCTTCTCCTGTTCTCCTCAATTAAAAGTAATTGTTTATTTTTTATGAAGAAACTTACAGAATGCTGATCAATACCACTCTTTTGATAGGCATCAGAGCAAGCAACCAAACAGAGAGAGAGAGAAAGAGAACAAGCAAGGAAGGAGAGGGAAGGAGAGAAGAAAAATGTAAAAAATGTAAATGCAGGCAGAGAAGATCAAGAACAAGATCATTAAAGGTTTCACAGCTCAGAAAGATAGATTCCTGCTGTTTTAAAGTCTACCTGGAATGTGGCTAGTACAGTCTGTAAGCTAGGTCAAAACAATTCTCAACAAATTTCCAGTAACTAAAACCATGCAGAGTCAGTTCTCAGAAGTGTGGTGGACTGGATTAAAATAGAAAGCAATCCTAAAGAGATCACTAGAAAAACCCCAATGTTCAAAATGGAGTTCCACAACTCTCTGTAAGTCAAGGGTCAAAGAAAAAATAACAAAAATGAGAAAATACTTAAAACTCAATGATGAGACACTCTTTCAGAATGCACCAGACACCAGATACATCCATACTTAGCTGACAATGGATGAACTGTTCAAAGAACTATATATTGGCCTTCAGATCCTGGGTTACAAAATGGCTCCCAGGAGAGAAAGCTTACAAGGCAGGAGCATGCTACCCCTTAACTTCACAGGCCCCTGGAAAAGAAGCCCATGGGTGGCATCTGACAATTGACATGGAGATTTGGCTCACCTCTCCTCCACTGCAGGTCTCCCCAGTGGACATGGGCTGAACCTGCCCACTGCTGAAAGTTTGGGCATGGGGGAGAGACTCTTTTTTTAAAAACTCCTAAAATGAATTCAATGCTGGAAGAGCAGGCACAAATGAGAGAGAAAATAAGACAATCCTAGAAATAAAGTAGCTATGCTCTAATTCACTTTTGTAATGGTGGTTAAAATATATAAGTAAAATGAATAAAGCACTTGTCAAACTGAGGATTATGGGGGAAAAAATAAAACACATTAGACACACACACAACACCCACAGCATCCGTGACATGTTGACATTAGGGGAATATGGAAAAAGTCTGCCAAATGTATGCTATGGACCATGGTTAGTGGTAGCAGTCTGATGATATTATCTCATAATCTGTAACAAATATTCCACCATTGTGTGTTGTGTTGATGGAGGGCTGTTGTATGTGAATTCTGCACATGCATATGATTGTTTTTTAAGTTCACAACTTCTGTGACAAAAATATATTAAAAAAAAAATAATAGGGTAGGTTGGGGAAAAATACACCAAATGTAAGATATGGATACTAGTTAGTAGTAAGATTTGATTATATTCTTTCATGAATATATTTGGTGTATTTAAAATAGAAAAACAATTTTTCAAATACCTGGTAAAATATAAACTTTTAAAATAAGTGTTAAAATGTATTATTGTTTTAATATAAATTTTTCACTAAGAATGAAAGCATTACTCAAAATATAAACTAAACACTCCTTAAAAATGAAAGGATTTTAGTTCTTTTTAAAAGAGCTAAAAATAAGAGGCATCAATGACTTCAGTTAGTTGTGAATGCATTTTGTACAAAATTTTTGTACAACATTTTTTAAGGTAATTAAATAATGTTAACTATACTAACTGGGAGAATCATGATAAGCCAGTTCCAAATGTTTTTCTCTGAGTCCTTAATTTTTGGATACTCCCACTTCTGATTCATTCATTACAGGGGATCTTTTTAAATTATTTTATAAATCTGTACTCTATTGATAATTTCTAGTTTTTCTTTCAATAAAGTATTTCTGATAGTATCATATTCTGTGAGTTTTTCTCATTTATATAGGGATTGTGGTGCAGTTATACACATATAAATAATTGCTGTTGTGTCATATTCTACTTGTTTAGAAAATATTTGAAATAAAATGAAAGTTATTCTTACAAAAATATAAGGGAAAAGCACAGACACACTCACACATGCACACAGACTCACCCCATAGCCCCCGACCCTCAAAGTCTAGCCTATGACATTCAGAAGCCCCTGCCCACACCCAATAGGAAAAAGCCATATTTATCCTGAACAAGGAGATATAGCCTTACTCAACTATTCACCAGATCTGAATTGGAGATGGTTCCTGAAGATCAAAGACTAATCCCTTAGTCAGAGAGTGCATCTCTCCATCTCTATGCACCCATGACCAGAGCCTCCAACTTTGAGGAGCAACAAATGGAATACCAGGGTAGAGAAAAAAGAAAATCCAAAACCTTTGTGTATGACTATCACCACTCTCTTTTTGAAAATATTTTTTATTGCAGTATATTGAAGAAGGCTAGATAGGGAATCAATAGATGGATCTGGAACATAGCAAGAATTCCATGTGGACATTGATACCTCCAACATGGCTGCTGGAAAAACCTCACAAGAAATCCCTCTCAGAACAAGATTTCCTCTGGAACCCAGAAATCACAGATAGTCTCCAGGGGCCTTATCATTGGGCCCTCCCATGAGATTGATGGGTGGGGTAATCAATCAAAACAGCAAACAACTGGAACTCCTCCCATGCCATTAGCAAATGGGCTGAATAATTAATGGTTTTTAAAAAAAGCACAAAGGCTGAAATCTCTCTCTAGCTTTTGATCCCCTGTTTTGGCCTTCTTCGCCACCACATGGATCACCATGGAAGTAAAACCTGGGCATTTATAATCTATAATGAGCAATTGTAGCCTGTAAATCCATCATCTTTATCATCCTTCAGCCCCTTCCTCTCTATCTGGGACCTATTATCTGTTATTTCCTCCCATTTCTCTTTCCTCTGTACCTTAATAAATTACTGGCCTAATCAATGTTCCGTGCTTGAAATTCATTTCCTGCAGTTTAGCCAAGGATTTAGACAAAATCTGGTAACAATATCCTTCATACATGAACATATATAAACATTAACTGTATAGTAAAAGTTGTAAACTTACAGAATAGACATGCATATCATCCTGTCAGGGTCCCATACATCACCCCTCGACCAACACCTTGCATTGTAGTGATACATTTGTTACAAAATACACAAGAGCATCACCGAAATCTTACTTCTAACTAAAGTTCATATCTTATACTTGGTGTATTTCTCCCCCCCAACCCACCCTATTTTTTTAAACAAATCAATTTTATTGATACATATTAATAAAGCATGGAAGTTATCCAAATAAGTCTTCTTTGATTTCCTTTAACAGTGTTGTGTAGTTTTCTGTATATAAGTCCTTTACATCTT
>JAQZBX010051327.1:0-19440 GCA_029593785.1 Cabassous unicinctus | reverse complement strand
GTGCCCTCACAAGGAGGCCTCGGGACAAGAACCCGGGCCTCCCATATGGTAAACGGGGGCTCTATCCACTGAGCCACAACCGCTTCCCGCAAATGTGTTTTAAGTTGAGAAAACGATATTCACTCAGCACCAGCCACCCTTCCACCGACCCCTGTTGCTCTGCTCTTGAAACCCTGGTTCCTTCCTCTGGTACCGCCTGGGTCCCATGGAGGTGAAGCCACAGGTGTCTCCAGCCACCAGTAGGAGGAGAGCAAGAAGCACCTGCTGCTCTTCAGGGGCTTGTGCCGGGACTGGATCCACCTCGTGCACTGTTGTCATGTGCCCTAAGAGCAAAGGGCGATGGCAAGCAAGCTGTGCACTTTTATGGCCCGGCCACCTCCCAGAACAGCAAACAGAGGGGCAAGCAGCTGGCACAGCAGCCCTCGAAGGAGAGGAGGCCCCACGGCACAGGCTCCTGCCCCACTCTGGAAGGGAATTAAGGATAGCAGCTTCTCTGAGTTTTTAAAAAATTATATTTTAAGCTCATGTTGGTCTTTTTTTTTTTTTTAACCTTTCCTCCCTCCTTGGCTGGCCAGCACTATGAGTCTTTTAGGTCTCAAATCAAACATCAGCTCCTCCTGGGCCCTCCAAGATAAGCTGGGAGCCCACTCAGTGCTCCCATGAGGCGCTGGCTCCCTTGGTGCCCATGGAGGAGCTCCGATTGGCCCTTATCCTGTTGGATTAGTGTCACCCCTGCCATGCCCCGGGGATGCCCAGTGAATGTCACCTGCTGAAAGAAAAACCTGAAATGAAAGTATTTGAAAAACCCAAAGGACTGAGATATATCGAGACTGCTGACTCCACTTACAAAATGAACTCACATTTTTATAGTCCCATAGACTTACTCCAACTATACCCTGCTTTGAGCTTTCAAATAAATTTTAAAGATGACCTTGTTGTAGGCCTACAAAGACTCGAAGGAAATGAGTAGTTCTTAGGGAAGGGGGTGGGTGACTTCTTTTTTTTCTTTAATGCTAGGAATAATGATTTTTATACATTTTTTAAAAGAGAGAAAAAATTTATTCTTGAAGTTGCATGAGAGAGATTCCACTCTATGTACACCATGTGCCCAGCGGTGAGCTCTACTTGCTCTAGAGAAAGTCCTCCAGGGGCTCCCTGGGGCCTGGGCCCCACGGCCAGCCCTGTGAATGATAGAAACCGGGCAGGGTGAGCTCTGCCCCTCCCCACCTAGAGAGGGTTCAGGGCATGTTAGGATGGGGTGGGTAGAGGTGAGGCTGCAGAAAGAGGCAGGAGGAAGTTGACCACTTTCCTCCCCGGCCGGGTGATGGTCTGCAAGCATTCCATCTTCTCTCAGCTCCATCCCCTTTCTCCAGGTCTGCCTGGTCCCTATGGAGCAGAAAGTGGGGCCTGGGGCCTTTCTTGGCCCCTCACCCAGCCCTCTGGGGCTTGAGATGCCCTCAGGAGATTGAGAACTCCCACGCTGGGTATTCCCCAGAGAAGAGCTCCTTATCCAACAGGCTCACTGCACAGATGGGCCAAGGGGAGGCAGGGAGTGGGAGGGTGGCTTGTCCAAGGTGGCCCAGAAGGTCGGTGGCAGGGCTGGGACTCAGACCAGACCTCCGGGACTCCCAACGGGCTGGGCAGGGGGCTATGGAAGATATTCCTCCTTGACAGGCAGAGGGGAGGAGGTGCCCAGGAGGCTGGCAGAGCTGGGACACAGGCCCCCCAGGGGCGGCCCTGCTGGGGTGGGGGTGACTTCGTGGGCTGGTGGTGGTGGCTGTGGGGGCTGCTGCTGCTGCTGCTTCTTCTTGTTCACTTTGCGCTCCTTTGCCCGCCGGTTTTGGAACCAGATCTTCACCTGTGGGATCAGAGGACAGAGATGGAGTGGAGACAGAGTGCCTTTGAAGGAGGAAGAGAGGGAGGTCGTGGAGATACATATTCCTTGACGTGGCTTTCGAGGCCTCCCTTCTGCTCCACCTCCCCTGACTTCACGGACCCTGAACATGCTCTCCCCCTATAGACCTTTCTCCCTGACCCTCAAGACACCTTTCCCCATAACCTTCCCTTCTATTTCTGTAGCCAGGTCCTCCCCATCTTCCAAGGCCAGGCTCTAATGTCTGCTCCTCCCAGAGGCCTTCCCTGTTCTCCCTGTGACTGGCCCCCTCCTAGATTTAAACAGCACACATACCTCCTGCGGCACTAATTACAGCCTGCTGTAGCCTAAAGCTGATCAGATCCCCTTATCCTCCTGTTTGGGTGGCAGGGATACTGAGTTTAGTGGGGGAAGAAGGGTGGCAGCAGCCCAGTTTCCACTGTGCTGTGTGACCACAGCCAGGACACTCAGACTCTCTGTTCTCCTTCCTTGACACTCCGTGGTCTGCCTGGCAGTCTGGAGGCCAGATCCCCAATTGCTCCTGTGGCTGGGGTGGGGGGACCCACACACCTGCCGTTCAGTGAGCCCCAGATTGGCAGCCAGCTCTGATTTCCGGCGGATGGTGATGTAACGGCTGTAATGGAACTCCTTCTCCAGCTCCAGGCGCTGATGGTCAGTGTAGACCACGCGGTACTTGTCCTTGGTCCGGGTCTTACCTGAAAAGTAGAGGGTGTGGGGAGGGGAGGGGAGTGAGGAGGAAGAGCCTGGGAAAAAGGACCAGACAGGGCTCCTCATAGGAAAAACAATCCTGGCACCACTGAAGGAGGACCCCAGGGTAGGGAGGGAAACACACCCCAGCCTGGGGTTAACAGTCATTGTCCCAGGCTCTGGCCATACAACCTGGGAAGTAAATACCACTCTCACACTCATTTTGTGGAAGGAGGGGCTGAGGCTCAGAGAGGGTAAGGGTAAGCACCTCTGCTCAGGGTTACACAGCAGGTTGCTGATGGAGCTGGGCCTTGAAGCCAGGTCTCCTGATCCAAAGCCCTGCTCTGACAGCCAGCTCCACCAGCTTTATTACCAGCGGTTCCTAGAGGCAGCTACACAACAGACTCCCTTGGGGAGGCATATGCAAAAACAGCTTCTAGGGCATCCCTGACCATTTTAATCAGAAAGCCTGGGGGAGGAGCCAGGAAGCCAGGAGCCAGGAGCCAGGAGCCAGGAGAAGCTTGCGTTTTTAGCAAGCCTCCCCTGGTGGTTCTGATTCAGGGTTTCTCAGACTCCAGGTTGGAACACCAGTGACATGGAGGGGACATCTGGCAGGCAAGGGTAGATTGACACTAAGGAACCCACAGCTGTTCCTTCTCCTGTGCATGAGAAGGAGAGCAGGGAAGAACTACTGCATGCAGAGGGAGAAGCAGAAAGATGGCAGGGCTGTCCTGACGGGGAAGGGCTGGGGGTTGCTGGTAGAGCCCAGGACCTGACAGGAGCCTCAGAAGGCCCTGGCCTGGCCATCACACCCTGAGCTGGGCCTGGAACAGGGACTGGGGACTGGTCTGTGCCCACTCCCTGCCATCCAGCCTCCCACCTGTGTCCTAGGGGAGCCAGGGAGTTACAGAGCAGGAGTTCCTACTGTAAGCCAAGCACTGGGGTGCAGCAGAAAGCAAAATAAAAATCCCTGCCCTCGGGAAGCTTAATTCTAGTGAAGGGAGATGGACCAAAAATAAATATATAAACATGTATGTTAATTGACAAGCATTTCAGAGAAAAATAAAGGAAGAAAGGGGAACTGGAAATTTAGGGAAGGGGTTGCAATTTCAAGTTGATAGTCAGCAAAGGCCTTACTGGGCAAAGATCTAAAGGAGGTGAAGGAGAGAGTCAATGCAGATGTGCGGGGAGTGCTAGGTAAAGGGAACAGCAAATGCAAAGGCCCTGAGGTGGGGAGCGTGTCTGACATCTGACATGCTGTAGGGCCAGCGGGGGCTGGTACAGCCAGGGTGCAGTGAGCAATGGGGAGAGGAACAGGGAACAGGGTCAGAGGAGTCAGGTCGTGCAGGGCCTTGATGGCCAATGAAAGGGCTGTTTTTCACTCTGTCTGGATTGGGAGTCGTTGCAGTTCTGAGCAGAGAAGAGATGAGGTCTGACATAGGCTTTCCTATTGCTCTAGCTGCTGAAGAGAGAACAGATTGACCAGAGGAAGGGCGAAACACAGGCAGACCTGCAATAACCCCGGGAGAGGCGGAGGTTTGGCTTCTATCTGGGGCTCAGCCTGGGGCCAGGAGTTGGGTTTGAGGGCCGTCCAGGGTTAATGTCAGGGCTCTCTTTGGGGCTGGGATCAGAGGTCTGTCTGGAGAGGAAACTGGCTGCAAACCAGTTTCCTTTGTAAGAAGCTGAGCACGTGGCCATGAATAGGAGGTGCCCGCAAGCACTTCCAGAGCCACCAGGGCACCTCCCAGGGCCTGGCGCATCTCGAGTAGCCATCGACCCCCTTCCACCTGGTGCGAGTGCTCCTACAGCCGTCCGGCCCTCAGCTCCCTGGGTCACAGCTCTGGGCCTCTCAGTGCCCCTGCACCAACCATCCCCCTTTCCTGCCCCCACCCCCAAGCCCACGCAGCTTGGCAGGACAGCCAGTGGGCTCCCCTGAGCCAAATGGTTTTGTGGAGAGCGGGAGACAGCAGATGTTCCTGGGCTGCTTTTCTCTGGGTTTCCTGCCAGGGTGGCGGAACCAAACTGGCCGCTTCTCCACCAACTGCCCTCACTCAGCCTGGCTGCCCAGTGCAGCACGGGACAGCCTCAGCCCTTGGCCAGGCCTGGCCTCAGCCAAGGGCCAAGGGAGTGGCTGCCGAGGCCTTGGCTCCAGCCGGAGCCCCTCCTTGGCCTAGAAAATTTAACATCAGCTCAAAAACAGATCCACCTAATGCACCACCCTCGGAGTCCACTGGGGCTCTGAATCCATAGTGCACTGGGTTCACTAGGCTGAAGCTACAGGGGTCATGGGAGTTCAGTTTCCTTCCATTTAACAGACGAAGAGACAGTGGTTCAGAATGGTTACGTGGCAGCCTTAGATCCAAATAAGAGATGTCCCATGAGTCCATCTCGTCCACCCATCCTGTATAGTCAGCGTCACTGAAGCCCCAGGCAGGACCTGCCCAAGGCCCTGACATCAGGTTCACAGCTCTTGACCCCACCCTGCAGGGCACAGCTCCTCACCCCATCACGTGTTGGCCTCCCGGAGCTCACACAGCAGACCTACCTCCCTACTGCTACTTCTGGGAAGGGAGGGGGCAGTCCCCTGAGAGCCTTGACTCGAGCTGGGGCTGGATGTCTGGCAGGGTAGGGGCCCTTTAAAATGCCCGGAAGAAAAAAAGAAATAACAACAAAAATGCCCAGAAGATTCCCAACACCCCAGGAGGAGGCCAGGCCTGAGGCAGAGGACAAGGCTCCCGGCCCGCCCAAACCTCAGCCCGAGAGTTCTAACAAGGGGAGCCGAGGCCCCCTTTCTTTCAGGCATCGAGCTTTCACCTCCACCTTTCTGATGAGCAAGTGTGGTGCCCATGTCAGCCATTTCATGGAGAGGGGTCAACTGAGGCTCAGAAGGGGAAGGGCACTTGGTGAGGGCCGCCCTGCCTGCTGGGTCTTCCACGCTCCAGCCTGGCTCTTCCCAGAGCAGAGCGGCAGGACGCCACGGGAGGATCGACTTCCCTGCACAATTATTCCTTTCCGTGCTGGCCAGGCCCTGGGGAGGGGCTGGTGGCTCAGGAACTCATTGGCTGGTGTAGCAGGTTGAAGCACGCAGTTTTATTGCTAAGAAAATGACTCTGCCAAAGAATCAATGTTTGATATTGTACTGCATGGCCCAGGGAACCAGGGAATCCCATATGCTGTGCAGGGAGAGATAACTGGGACATCCTTCTTGGAGCTATTGGTATTGAGCCTCATTTAAAATGCACATGCCTTTGACCCATAAGTTTCACTCCCAGGAACTGACCCCACAGATAAATGCCCAGAGCTGTAACAGTTTCTAATAGCACAAGACTAAAAACAATGTAAATGTCTACGCAGAGGGAAGTGGTTAAGTAAGCAATGGTACATCCCTGGAGAGGAGTACTATGCAGCCATTAAAAAGAAATTAGGGAGGCAGATGTGGCTCAAGCGGTTGAGTGCCTGGCTCCCACATGGGAGGTCCCGGGTTTGGTTCCCAGTGACTTCTGGAAAAACAACAACAACGAAAAAAAACCAAGCAAAACAAGTGAAAAAACCAACTCAGGGAAGCAGATGTGGCTCAGGGGTTGAGCACTGGATTCCCACATATGAGGTTCTGGGTCCAATCCCTGGCCCCCAGTACTTAAAAAAAAAAAAATTAGAATGCTCCATAGGTACCAATAGGGACCAATGTCTAAGACATATTGGTAAGTAAAGAAAGCGAGAATAGTATGTTACCATTTTTGTGTAAAACTGGGCAGGGGTGCATACACACGCAAGCTCGCACACCTATCGCTTTTTTTTTTCTGAAAGGATATACAAACCAATAATAGCTGCTGCCTCTGGAGAGGGTAACT
The DNA here is from genome assembly GCA_029593785.1 of Cabassous unicinctus. Lineage (NCBI taxonomy): Eukaryota > Metazoa > Chordata > Mammalia > Cingulata > Chlamyphoridae > Cabassous > Cabassous unicinctus. The sequence goes on along the minus strand of JAQZBX010051327.1, from coordinate 13,008 downwards.
GGAGCCTGGGGGGCCAGAGGTAGAAGGGAGACTTTGGGATGTTTGAACTTTTACCATGTGCAGATATGACTTTGTATTTTTAATTACTGTCAGGAGACCTGGGCTCCAGTCCCGGCTGTGGGCCAGAATTGCTACCTGCCCCAGGCCGCCCTCCCCTTCCCCTGTCCCATGAGCACCTGTGCCACTTGGGAGCCAGGAGGGAGTGGGCAGGGAGGTGCGTGAGAGTGGTGGGGCGGGGAGAGGGACCTGGGATAAATGATTTACAGGCCCCTGGGATGCTGGGGATAAGGGGAAGTCCAGGCTCCTGTAACAGGTGTCCGATGAGGGGCCGGCCACTCCCAGGCACCTAATGAGTAACCCTCTGGGCCAGGTGCCAGAGAGGGTGGGGAGCCCCCAGCTCTTCAGGGGTGATCCTAGAGTTGAAGAGCCTCGGATAACTTACTCAACCGCAACGCTTTCTCTGTGCTCTGGCTTGGGGACGCGCGGAATGGCCCATCTGCAGAGGTCAGGCTGCATGGAAGACAGCAAACTCCACATCCCTTAAAACCTGCACAGCAGCGGCCCTGGGAAGCTACAGCCTAATGGTTCCGAATGCCTGACCAGCAGCCTCAGAACTGCGGGGGGAGCCTTCTAAAAGTCCAGATTTTTGACCCCAGCAGCTCAGATTCAGTGGTACTAGAGTGGGGCTCAGGAACTTGATATTTGAACTGTTCTCCTGATGATCCTGACATGTGATAGTCTGGGCAAGCAGACCTCTGGGATTGTGCAGTGCAGCTTATCACTGGCTGGGTGGCCCAGGACAGTCACCTCACCTCTCTGAGCCTTATTTTCTCTATCTGTAAAATGGGGATAATTATTATTTTAGTAATAATATGGTGTCCATGGGCCAGGCACTTTGAGTGCCTCTCTCTACAGCCCATGAGGTTGTACAACTGTTATCCCCCATTTTACAGATGAGGAAACTGAGGCTCAGAGAGGTTCACACATCTGTCAGGTGGGGTTCAAACCCAGGTCTGTCCAGCCTCAGAAACAGCAGTGGAACCCATCACACGGCACATGGTAGGTGCACTGGGAAGGCAGATCTTACTCGTTCCCAATAGTGGCAGCATGACCAGCTGGCAGGAATACCGGGAAATGGATCTGTGCAATGAACGGTATGTTGGACGAGACCGTTTATTTATAAGGGTCCTTCCAACTTGGAAACAGAAAGCTCCCAATGTTTGTTGATTATCTGATTGTGTTTGTTATCGTTGCCGAAAGAATTCTAAAACCGGCTTCCCAGTCGGAGAGTCTAGACACAGGGTCTGCACAGCTGAGGACTGGGAGCAGGAACCACAGCGGACTGGACTGCAGCAGGGCCTCCCCATCCAGCCCCCAGGGCAAGGACAGGGTGCGGCCTCTGCCCCAGGGCAGGGTGGTGGCTCCAGGAAAATCAAATGGCTTCTGGGTCAGCGCTTCCTCTGCTCTCTTCCTGCTGAGTTTGTGGCCCTGGGGGATGACACTGCCAGCTCTGGTTCTCAGGACTGGAACATAAATCCAGCTCCAAATCCTCCCTGACTTTTCCCTGGGTGGTCCAGCCCCAGCCGGCTGTGCATCAAAATCCACGCCGTGCACGCATGGGCCAGCTTGTTAAAAATGCCACCGCATCCCAGCCTCCCTGTCAACTTTAACAAGCACTCCAGGAGATTCTGAACAACCAGCTGGAGTCATTAGGTCCTGGTTCTAGTTTTGTGCCATCTGGCTAGGTAGCCTTGACAAAATTCCTTCCTTAGTTTCCCCTTGTGCACCAGGAGTGGGTGGGAGTGCCAGCTCTTAGACTCTGATATTCTGTGCTGCTCTTGAGTCTTCCCCTAGGGACCAGAACCCCTCGCTGCCCACTGTCCCTTGGTAGCACCCAAAGGGAGGGCAGGTCCGGCACCTCCTCCAGCCCTTCTCTGAGAGGCCTCGTTGGTGGGGCAGAAGGTGATGGAGAGCTCATCCATGGCTGTGGCGCCAGTCCAGGGATGACAAAGAGCAAGCTAGGGGATCTGTGGCAGGAGGGGGGCCCAGCGAAGGGAAGGGAAGGGAATGAGGGGCCATAGACTCCTATTGCAAAGTCCCTCCTTTTCCAGAAGAGGAAAAAGTCCAGAGAGGCTGTTAAGATACTTATTGAAGGTGGCTGCAGAGCCAACAGACAAAGGGAAGGGGTGGGACAGACAGAAGGGGCATGGGCAGTACAGGGAGGACCGGTGCCCCCTCTACCGCAGGAGTCCGGGTCCTCCGCGGCATGGGAGAGGCTGAGGGACAGCCTCAGGGGGGAAAGCACTCCAGCCTTGATTTCCTGTCCCAGCCCTGTCCGCTGACCCTTGGTGGGACCCTGGCTAGCCCCTTCCCCGCTCTGGGCCTCAGCATCCCCACCTGTTGAATGGAGCGCATGGCCGCTGTTCAGGCCTGCTATAAGGCGAGGCAAGAACCCACAAATTGGAGTAGGCAAGGGAAGAGAGATGTACTTGATTGAAAGGATGGTGGGCATCTTTTAGGATGTTTGATGAGGAGGAAAGAATTGCAAATATGTTGAGCATGCAAATAACTTGGAGGTGTTATCCAGGGCTGCGGAGTGGCAGCAAGGGGGCAGCCCTGGCATGGGGGTGCTTCTTGTGAGGCACAGCTTGAAACTACTGAGGTTTGGAAAAGTCTGGGATGAGTTCCCAGACCTTGCCTGGAGGCAAAGACCTGGGGAGTGGTCCAGCCTAGCGTCCTTAGATGACTGAGCTCTGGGCCTCCCTTCCCCCAGTGATCACTGTGGATGTGAAAGCAGTTTGTAAAGGGCAAAAAGCTAGAGAGGAAAAGGAGAACTGGGCTATTTGCAGAAGTTGATGTCGACGGGATCCCTTGGGAGAGGGAGGAATGTCGCCTGATGGGGAGCTGCAGGGAAAAGAACACACGGGCTGGGGAGCCCGGAGATCTGGCCTGGCCACCAGCCTCCTCTGTAGCACCAGGAGTTGGGGCCTCCTCAGTCGCGGCGGCCCTGACCTCGTCAGCTCCATGATGGGTGGACACCTGTACCTTTCCCAGGGCCGTGGCTTTCTGCAGGCCACCACTGGGTCCTGGCCCTGGCTGACTCGGTCCTTCCCTGGGCCCTGGCCTGGCTGCCCGATCGTGGTTCCTGACTCAAGGCCTGGTACCTGGGTAAGTCTGGCACGGGGGGAAGGCTGGCTACATGCAGGAGCCCTGTAACGTCTCCTCACCACCACCCTCAGCCAGCACTGTACCCTCTCCCCCTCCTCCTGAGCCCCCTGTATATCATCCCCTGTCTTATCTCCATTGAGGTCAGCAATCTGACCTGGCTTTGAGAGGCAGTGGGGAGGATGGGGACTTTAGCATCAGAAAGACCTGATGGCTCTACCCCAGCTGGGCCACGTGCCAGCGGCATGATCCAGGCTAGTCATCTGAACCTCTCTGAACCCAGTTTATTCAGACGTATAATGAGGGCATGAATGCTTCCTTTAAATGTTGTTATGGAGATTAGATGTGATCATCTATTTAACAAGGTGATTATTAATCAAAGCTGCCTGTGACAATGAGGAGGAGGAGGATGAAGATGACTGCAGAAACAAGGCAGCCAAAAGAGGCAGGAGAGATTCCTCTGTGGAAAATAAAGAGCCTGTCTGGAATGGGTTACCATCTTAGGAACTCGTGAGAGGGATTTCCTGCACTGTCTCCTATGACAACCACCAGCCACATGTGGCTATTTAAATCTCAATTAATTAAAATTAAGTAAAATTTAAAATTCAGTTCTTTCGTCGCACTAGCTATACTTCAAGTGCCCGAGAGCCACATGGCACCAGCGGCTGGCCTACTGAACGTTTCCACCATCACAGGAAGTTCTGTCCTCAATGCCACCAGACCAAACTCCTACCAAGGGCGGGTGTCCGCCCCCTTGGGGCACACCTAACCAGCCTGAGCTTGTACCATCTTCAAAGCAGCCATCTGCACATCCACCACCCATTTATAGTCTTCCTCGGTTTTTCCATAGAGGCACCCAAAATAAGCCTGGTCCAGGACAGCACTTCTGAGACTTGTAGACAGCGATCATGTCCTTTGAGTCATCTCCCAGGCTGAACAAGCCAAGGCTTCTTTGAGCTGTTTCCCAGGTGAGCGGCCAGGCCTGTGCCCCACCCTGGCTGTCCTCTACTCTGGCAGTCAAGTCCCTGTCTGACCCTCTGCAGGCCTGGGTCCTGGAGCCTCAGGGAGGGGACCTTCCACACCCCAGCCTGCACTGTGACCTTGGCTCCTGGCGTACCCCATGAGGGTGGGGCCCATGCTGCATTGCTTACCCAGGGCCTACCACGGTGCCTGGCACACAGTAAGTCCTTGTTGAATGCATAGCACAAATCTGCTGCTTCTTCGTCTTCCTCATTTCAGTCAACGGCACCTCCAGCCTCCAGCCACTCACGCCAAAAGTGTAGGTGGCACCCTGGAGCCCTCTCTTCCTCGCTCCCCACTGCCAGTCCATCAGTCTGGTTGGCTTAACCTCCAAAGGACATCCTTCTGTCCATCTCCACTGCTCCAGCAGCCTTAATCCAAGCCACTAATCTAATGAGGAAATGCACTGTTCTGGGATCAGAAATACCCGCATTTGATAAAATGCTGAGCACATGCTAAGTGCTCAAAAGATGTCAGTTCATATTGTTATCACTATGGTAGATGCTCAATACTTATATGTTAGTAGTTCGTTCCCCCTTTCACTGGGAGGGAAGGGGCACAGATAAAAACAAACAAATGAGATAATTACAAATTGTGATTAGTAATATGAAGGAAAGTAAGCAAGGAGCTGAGAGGTAGACTAAGCGGTGAAGGAGGGAGGAGAAACCCACTTTACTTACCTTTAGGGCAGTCTCCTGGATGAGGTAGCATTTAAACTAATACCTGAAGGTTGAGAAAGAGGCTTCCATGTCAAGAATGTGGAAGAACATTCCAGAAAGTGAGAATACCATGTGCAAAGGCCCTGAGGCAGGGAGGAGCATAGAGAGGTAGAGAGTGCCAGTTCCCTGACTGAGGATAGATCCCTTCTGCTTTGTCTAGGCTGTCTGCAGGACCTGGAAGAGCATTTGGCACAAAGAGAGACTTAGAGAGTATCACTGCCTGCCTGTCTGCCTGCCTGCCTGCCTGAATGAATGAATGAATGAATGAGAGATATACAAGATGAGATTAGAGACCAGCAGGGCTCTGAGTGCTAGGGTGAGGAGTTTGGATTTGACTCCAAGAGCAAAGGGAAGTCAATGGAGGGTGTTGATCCAGGAGCTGCAACCTGGGCTTTCACTAATACCTGCTCTCTCTCTCTCTGTTGATGCAGGAGGATCTATGTGGGGTGCCCCCAAGAAGCTTGAGAGGTAAGCATGACATGGGGAGGCTTTAGCATGTTAATATGGTGATAGACCTGACTCCAGACATAAATGTTGTCTCCAAATCCCAGAAGCTCAAAGACACAAACTTGAGAGGCCAGCCCATTAAGATAACTTCCAATTGACAAGCCAGTGCTGCTAACAAAGCCATTTTGGACCCTCAGAGTTATTCCCTAAGCTCCAAGTAGCAATATCTGCCAAAGCAGGGGAGGAAAAAAAAACAACCCAACCAAAAAAAGCCTTCCGCCACTTTCTAACTGGGTCATTCCCCTTCCCAGCTACATCTGAGAGATGAGGTGTCAAATGTGCTTCTGCCTCAAGAACCACTTTTAAACAGCCTGGTCCCTGCTGTCTCCTACCACATCCCTGCAACCCCCAGCCTCTTATAACCCATCCCTGACTGGCCTCCTTTTTCCCTGGACCTGCTGAGATGCACCATGGGGGTGGGGGAAATGGAGGGTCTTGGGCTCCTGTTCCTAAGTGTGTTGTTTTGGCTGACAGAGCTTGTTGAGCTATAGAGTCTGTGTTTGAACCCTGTGCTGCTACAACCCAGCTGTGTGAGCTTGGGCAAGCCACCTTACCCTCTCTGAGCCTCATTAACCTTATATGTAAAATGATGCTAATGATAGATCCTTAACACTTCTTAGGGTTGATAGAAGGCTTAAGTGAGATCATGCATGCAAAGCTCTTGGCACAGTGCCTAGTAAGGACTCAGTCAATGCCATGGTTATTAGCTTTACACTGAGCTCCTACTATGTGCAAGGCACACTGAGAAGGATGGGACTGATTAAGACTGGTCCTTAAGGATATAACAGATGGTAGATAGTGGGGATAAACAAGGTGATGAAAGAAAACAGTCAATGATCCACATTGCTAAAACAAGGGTTTAAAGCTGTGCTTGGAGGGGAAGGAATCCAGGTGTGCTTCCTGGAGGCAGTGGCCTTGGAGAAGGAGTAGCATTTGAATTGGTGAAGATGCAGTAGAGGGAAGGGAGGGCAGTGTAGGCGAAGGACCCAGACTGGAGAGGCAGGGAGTGTGAGGCACGTGCTTGTGTGTACCTGCCTGGGGCCAGCAGAGATGGCCATAGGCACCGAAGCATGGGGCACCTAAGTGTGCTGGGTGCAGGGCTGTGCTTTTCAGGCCTCATCGCTTCAAGGTACAGTCCTGTTACTATGATCCTAATGTTACAGGGGAGGAAACTGAAGCTCAGAGAAGTGACCCAAGTTAACTTGCCTTGGGCACCACAGCTTCTGGCAGAAATGCAATTCCAGGCTTGAGACTCAGGAGCCCCAGCTCTTAATGATCCCTAGTAACAGCCTCTCTGCATTCAGGCAAACTAGGGGGAGAATGCCTGAAGAGTGGGCTGAGGCCAGTTGTTGAGAGGGCTCTGAATGCCACAGAAATGGGACTGGATTTTATTTTATGGCAATGGGGAGTCATGGAATGCTCTTGAGCAGAGGATGTGCCTTGAAAAGGCAAATCTGGCAATGGTTTAGAAGACAGCTGGGGCAGCAGAGACTGGAGAGGTTGGTGGCTGCGGCAGTGGGCCACGGGGGAGTGCCTGAATTGTGGTGGAGAGAGGAGGGTTCATCCCCACCTTGGGCCTCAGTTTCTCCACCTGAAAGCTGAAGGGATTGAACCAAGATCTAACCCTGAGGCAGCAGTCTCATCATCTGAGTGAACATTTCCCTTGTCCTGTGGGACCTCAGGCACCCCAATGGGCAATTAATGGGTAAAGCACTGTTTATTCACAGGGAATTGGAGGCTGAACCTTTGATAAAAGGATGATTTATAACCCTTCTAATGAAAACGCTGATATTTATAGATGCCAAAAGGAAAGGAAAGAAAATAGAATCCCTTGTAGTCATTTCCTATCCCGGTCACAGTCAAATGATACTAAACACTTGGAACTGATTAATATCTTGTTTATGGATTTAAACCCAATAGCCTGTCCCTTATCTCCCCCAATTTCATCACTCCCTCCTTAGAATACAGCTGGAGTCTTGGTCCTGAGGTGTGGGGGAGTTCTGCTACTCTGATTCCCCAGGTGAGTCCAGAGAACAACCCAAATGGAGCAGGAGGGAGCCAGGCTCCCACCATTGGCATGAATTGCCTGTCTGAACATTCTGACCTCAGAAGCTTACGTCAAAACCTCCCCTCTTCTCCCAGAGTTGTCTTACTGTCCCTCATACCTGCCCTGTTCATTTATTCTATGAAATTTATTGAGCACCTACACTGAGCAGCTATGCTAGGGATGCAGTGGTGGGTAAAAGAGACATGGCTCTGGACCACAGGGGTGTTTGCCTCTGGAGACGGGTGGGAATAAGGAGGTAAACACATAAGTAAGTAGATAAGTAAGCAAACGGAAATGGGAGTTAGTGCTCTCAGGGAAACGGGCAAAGGTTATTGATGGGTATGGAGGGAGCCCAGTTAGGGAAATCATGGATGGCCTCTCTGAGGAGGTGACCATTAAGCTAATTCCTGAAGGGTGAGAAAGAGCCAGGCTTGCAAAGAGTCAGGGGAAAGTGCTTTCCAGGAAGAGGAAACAGCACATGCATGAGACCTGAAATAGGACTTGGCATGTCTGCGAAACTAAAAGAAGGCTGGAGTAGCTGGAGCTGTGCAGCTAAGTGGAGAGTGGACAGGGGGAGGTCAGGGAGGGAGGCAGGGCTCAGCTGCTGTACAGTCTTGTAGACTTCAGGAAGGAGTGTGGATTTTCTAAGTACAATGGAAAACCACTGAAAACATTTAAACTGAGTTGTCCAATGTCTATGCCAGCTCAGCTCCCACTTGCGCAAAATTGGAACACTCCTTACAGTCACTAGGCTTCAGTTTCCCCATCTGTATGTCTGGTCTCTAATTGTCCAGTTCAGACATTTCTAGAATGCTGGAGGCTCAAAAGAGGGCAGAAGGGGCTGGCCAAGAAGGGTGACAGGCTGAATACATACCATAGGGCCTGGTGGGATGGGGATGGGGTATAGGCACTGACCTCACCTCTCCTGTCCCAGACAATAGCATTATCAGGAAACACCCTTGGAGACCCTGTGCCTTCATTGCCCAGATGGAGAAGCTAAGATCAAAGAGAGGAGATGGCTTCTCCCTCCCAGAGAGGTTCCCTAACCCCACCCCAAGAGCACTGGCTGGGAGAGTCAACTGCCCCAGCAGATAGGTAGCAGCTACTGTCTTCCAGAAGGCCAAGACTCCTGCATCCTAGGCAGAACCCGTCTAATCTGGCTGCTGAGACAACCCTCTTTCTGGAGCCTTGGAAACTCCCAAATCTCCCTTGCCCCTTTCCTCTATTTCTCACCCTTCAGGAGTTTCTCTAAAAAGAGAAAGGCATATGTCTTTGGGCAGAGTCACTCAGAGGTTCCCTGATTGTCTGGGGACCACAGTTTACCAAAGACTTTAAAGACCAATATCTGAGCTGGGTTCAGCAGCTCTTGTGCCCAGAGAGGCAAGGTGGTTTGCCTGACATCACACAGCCTGGAAGCTCCCACAGGGCTCATTGTCATCCTCTACCCCCACTGGCCCACTCTGTTCCCCCTTACACAGCCTCCTTCCAAGTCGCGGCCCATGGGGAACCTCCCTATCCATTTCCAAAGTTGCCTGATCAGCAAGAAGCAGCAAGTGGAATAGAGAAGCAGGAAAAGCAGGCTTCCTTCTCCAGCGCCTCCCACACACAGAGCTGTAGGACCCTGAGGGTCAGTGTCCCTAGACATCTCCTCTCATATAATCTAATACAGGGCTCAGCCTAGGGTTTATAGATAAAGCTTCTGGGAGTCTCCAAAACCCCTTAAATTGTCCAACCAATTTTACAACTTTTTCCTTCCCCTAGGGAGAAGACCTGTACCTTCCCTTTGCTTTTTCAAAGAAGTCCTTTTAACCCAAACAAAGGTATAAAACCACTGCACAATTTCCCTCTCCTCTCATTTCAAAGATGGTAAAACCGAGACCCAGTAAAGATTTAAGAGAAACTGTCGTGTAAGCGGATTAGAGCACAGGGTTTGTGTTATCTGCCAGGGTTCAAATCCTAGCCCCACCACTTACCAGGTATATGGCCTTGGACAAGTTATTTAACCGCTTACCTCTCTATGCCATAGTTTCCTCATCTTTAAAGTGGATTGTTATAAGAATTTAATGAGTTAATACATGCAAGATCTTAGATCAGTGACTGGTCCATAAATGGTTAGCTGTTATTATTTTGTCAAGGTCACAAACAAGGGGCAGAGCTGAGGCATAAACCCCAGTACTGAGGTCTGGTCCCCTATATCTCCCTGCAGGTAGATAGGAGGTTCTTTTTTGGGTCCCTGAAACTCCCAAGAAGGGGGACTGTAGCTACTGGTCAACCCCACCCCAGCATCTGCCCCAGGGTGGGCTGGGTGTGGGGGGGAGAAGGAGCCTGAAGAGAGAGTGGAGGTGGGGGAAGTCCCAGGCTCCCTCCCAGCTAGGGGAAGGGGAGGAGGAGCTGGACATCAAAGGGTGGGCAGGCCAGCTTCCCGCCCCCAAGGCCAGGTGGCCTTTGTCAGGACAGGCCAAACACAGTTGGGACAATGGGATGGCATGTTCGCTTTCCGGCCAACAGGAGTCACTATCGAGCCTGTTACATGACAAAGGGGGTCCCATAAAGGAGGTCAGGCGGCCCCTCATTAAAGCCGGGCCTTTGTCCTGCCCCCTCCCCAGCCTTTGAAGAGGGTGGATCAGAGGCCTGCCTGGGGGCAGGAGGTTCACAGGCTCAGGAGCCAAACAGTAGCCACCTTCCCAACTGCTCCTGCTTTCCCCTCCCCCAGGGTCAAGAGTTCAGGGAGGGCCCTGGGGAGGTAAGGTAGGGTCCCCCAATCTAACCAAAGAGGGCTCTTTTTGAGTCCAAAGGATATGACCCATCAATTTCTTCACTGTACAGATGGGGAGACTTGAGACTTAGAAAGTAAAGCAACCTGCCCATCTGCCCGTGTTCACACAGGGTCAACTGATCACCCCTTCTGGGGCCGTTTACAGCTTCTGCTTGGAGCTGGGATAAGCAAGAGGACCAGGGCCAGTGTTTCAAAAAGAGCCCCAGGACAAAAGTCTGGGGACCTGCATCCTACTTCCGGCTCTGCCACGCAACCACAAGGCGGATCTCTTCACCTTCCTGGGTCTCAGTTGCCCTATTTTTTACAAAAAGAAAGGCCCAGGGAGGCTGAGGTTCGGCAGGGGGAGAGTCTGCCCTGGGAAGGGGAAAGCTGGGAGAACAGTCCTCCAGGGCCAGCGTGGAGAGAGGTGCCCCCACTCTCCCGAACCGAAACGGGGCCAGAGCAGAGGTCAGATACAGGGCGGCCCAGGTCGCGCCCTAGCACCTGCCAATGGCCTGGGGAGCCGACCGGAGGCACAGGGTGAGGGAAGTGTCCTTACCGCTGCCACCGCCGCCTCCGGCCGCCACGCTGCGTCGCATCCACTCGTAGGGCGTCCGCCTTTGCGCTTCGGGCGAGGACGGTGCGCCCAGGCCGCCGAGCGGCTGCGCCAGGAGGCCCGGGCCGGGCCCAGGGGGCGCAGGCACCGGGCTAAAGTCCGGAGGGGGCCCGAATGCCAGCGGAGCTGGACTGGCGGCGGGGGCCGTGGGTCCCGGGCCGTAGGCGGCGGCCCAGTCGTCCTTGGGCGCAGGGAAGGGTGCGCTCCAGGCCGCAGAGGGAGCGGGGACTGGCTCCACATGAGAATAGCCGGTGAAGTCGGGGTACTGCGGGGGCGCGGGGGGCGGGGGCGGGGGGCCGTAGGCTTGCGGGCCCAGGCCGAGACTCGCGGGCCTGGCGGGGCCGGCGTACACAGGAGAATCCTTGTCCAGCACATAGCCCACGTACATGGTGGCCGCTGGGCCCCCCGCGCATGCTGGGCCCTGGAGCCGCCGCAGCCGGCCGCCCCGACGAGTAACTGCTCACCTGAACTCGCCGGCCCTGCAGCCGCGCCCGCCCCACCCAGGCCTTTTATAGCTCCGGCCCGCGGCGGCCCCAGCCGAGGCGGGTTTGCATTTCAAAGCTGGGGGAAGCCTCCGGGCCGCGAATCAAAGGGGGAAACCCGTCGGGGGCGGGGGGTTCAAAAGGAGACAAATTGCCGCCCCAAGCGGGAGGTGGACGGGCCGGGGCCTGGAGGGGGTGGGGGGAGCGGAGGGCGAGTCCTGGACGAGGGTCAAGGCACCGCTACTTCTGGGAATCTCCTCCGAGGTGGGCGGCCTGGCAGTCCCAACGTCTTGTCTTTCCCGTGGCCTCGTGGATCGTCCCGCGACCCCATTTTGCAGGTGGCTGAGATGAAGGAAGATCATACAGCCAAACCTGGGCTATGGCACACTCCGCAGCCACCAGCCTGAGGTGGGGGGAGTGGGCACGCTGACTTCAAACAGGGTTCCCGTCTGTACGGTAGCAGGTCCTTAATCTTTTGGAGGGAGGGGGTCACGACCCCACCGAGTCTCTGATGAAAGCTATGGATGCTTTTCCCCGGGAAAATGCACATATGCACATACACGAGTCTGCATACGATCGAGGGGCTCAGGGATTGCAGGAGGTGGCTCTGGAGAAAAAGTTCTCAAAGGGGTGGAGTTGGGGCATATCCTGGGAATGTTCTGGGGAACATTCCCCAGATTCTCATAACGACCACTTACTGCCCCCTCCCCCCTTTAATGAGAAGCTTCAAACACACGCAAAACTAGAATTGTATAATTAATCCCTCTGGACCCATTTCCCAGCTTGAACAATTATCAAGATTTTGTCACACTTGTTTCATCTACTCCCCGTTTTTCTTTTTGCTGAAGTATTTTAAAACAAATTTCAAACATTGTCATTATACCCCTACATACTTCAGTATGCAGCTCTAAAACACATGGATGTTTTCTTACATAATATGCCATTATCACACCTTACAAAATTAGCACAAATTTCTTGGTATTATCTAAGACACAGTTCATAGTCAAAGTACTCCAGTTGATTAAAAAATATCACTCTTACAGTTGGTTCCTTCAAATCAGGATCCAAAAACCCGGAGCCATTTATTATACCTGGGGACCTCTGGTATTTTAAATGCACTGTACTCCACCCCTTCATCCTCCCACCTCCTCACCCTCAACCCCTTTGGTCATTAATGATTGGTAAACCTTCCACAGCTACCCAAGTGGGGGTAACCAACTGGGGGTGGAGGGTCCATGAATTGGGAGGGGGATTTGGAGAAGACTTCCTGAAGGACAGGACTCTGGGTCAGGAAGCCCTGTGGGTCCTGTTCTTCCCCCATAAGGGTTCAGTCCTAAGGAGCGATGCAGAAGTCCCCTATGGAGTTTGATCCTCTGCCATTTCCTGGGGGCCTCCCTCAATGTGCAGAGGGCAGAACCTGGAGGAGCTGCTCTCCCTCCAGGTTATCACATTAGCAGAGACAGTTCTCTCAACTGGAGGCAGCTGGGCACATAAGGGCCACCTACATAATTTGGAAAGTGCATTGTAAAATGGAAATGTGAGGTCCCTTGTTCAAAAATTAAGAATTTCAAGACAGCAACAGCAGAGAGCTCATTCCCCCAGGCCTGGGGCTTTTTTAAGCACTGGCCCCTGGGTGGAGCTGCACAGATGCCATGCCATGAAGCTGGTCCTGGTCAGACTCTTGCCCTTCTGGGACT
>JAQZBX010051326.1:0-19413 GCA_029593785.1 Cabassous unicinctus | reverse complement strand
GATTTTCTTCCTAACGTTCAACCAAAACAATGTATTGCAGCAGGCTGAATGCACAAGCAGATATGGGAATACAGCCATCTTCTGGATTTGAAAAATGTAAAACAATGCTGCTCTTCTCACTAAATGTTTTTTTTCCTTGGTTGTTTCTTTTGTTAAATAATTATTTTTTATAAAAATGTCTTACTTATGTTAACATATAATGGTTTTATCATTGTTATTTTAAATGAATTAATAAATAAGGCAGGAAGGGGTCCTGTGCCCCAAATCTTAGAGAACTGCTGATTTAAGACATGAAAATTTCTATTTGTGTTTAAGGACTATAGCCTCATCTCATAATTTATTTAAATATATATATATGTATAGATATATAAATTCTGATTATAAAAGTAAAATATTTACTAGAAAATGTTTGGAAAATAAAAGAATGTACAAAAAGGTGAAGATAAATCTATATTTCCACCATCCAGAGATACTACATTATACTCCCTGCTTTCTTCTAAGCATACATCTACATATTTATTTATTTAAAGATGGGATCATAAGACATATACATTTCTTCATCCTTTCTTTCACTTAACTAGGTTTTTTTTTTAAAAAAAAAAAGATTTATTTATCCCCCCCTTGTTGCTTGTGTTTGCTGTGTCCATTTGCTGTGTGTTTTTTCTGTGTCTGCTTATCTCCCCCTTGCTGTGAGGTCTTGCTGCATCAGCCCACGGCGCCGCGCGGGCTGGCCTGCCCTCACAAGGAGGCCCCAGGAAGCAAACCCTGGGCCTCCCATATGGTAAACGGGCGCTCTATCGATTGAGCCACACCCACTTCCGACTTAACTAGGTTTTATATTATTATTTAAATCATGAAAACTTTTGAAATGTTAATAATTTTAAGAAATTATGATGGCATAATGATCCCTCATGTGTATAATCGATAAACATTCTCCTATTAATGGGCATATAGATTATATTCTATTTTTAGATATTATTTTCATTATAATCATCATTATCATCATCATTCTTGCCATCATATCTAACATTTATTGAGCTTTAATTATTGTCCAGGCACTGTACTAAACTCCTTACATGCCTTATCTTGTTTAATCCATTTTTTAAATATCTAGCTATTTCTTCTAAGAGATGGTCATCTTTCTTTTTTCCCTTCAATTCTTTCTATCACTGGATATAGTTAGCAGATCACGGATAAAAAAAGAATGAGATATATTGGGCTATCACTTGCCCTTAAAATAGAAGAAGCAAAGGATAAAGTGATTAATTATTACAATCTAACTCATTCTAATGAACAATACCTATATACAAATATTGCAGATAGAGTTTTATTTTCCTGCTTCTGTTTACTATGATTAAATAAGATTCTCCAACTTTACAGGATTCATGGGATGGGGGGATTTTCTCTAGTTAGTTTGGCTAAAAATACCAAAAATATGGGTTCAGATCTGATAGGGGCCAGGTAGCCTTAAACTCAGAAAAATTCCACCTCATACTCATGCACTGTCTACTGATTCCAGTCTGCTACCTTTAAAATACATGACAATGGTTATGAGAACAACCAAGTAGGATAATGAGGATTGCTCAATATAAGCCATCCATAAGGATGGTTGAGTACTAATGAAATTTTTGCATATTGGCAAAAATATTTTACAGAATAAAGTGCTAATGTAGGAATTTTGTATGGGTACTGATTGCCTCATTTTTGTACAATTCTATTTAAATTATTTTATTAGATTGTTCAAAATTTTTAAGCTCAGCTTTGCAGGTTAATTTTTAAAAAAATCATTCAGACTCACTGTAAGGGGCCCATACATGAAGAAACTGTTGGAAAGCATATAAGTTTTACTGAAGTGTAAAACCCTGAGAAAGAGTTTCTATTGCTGAAAACTGTTTTATTTTGCCTATTGTAAAGGTGACTAAATTAATTAGGGAAATCAGAGGCTAAGGGTCAGATTTTGCCTCTGATCTATATGTGCAATACCAATTGAAGAAAGTGACTCGTTTTCACTACAATCAAGATTAGCGATTATAAATATCTTAATACCATGTCCTATAGTTTAAATTATGCATGTATGCATTTTAAATCAAGCTTCTTAATAGAAACTCAGGTTAGAAGTATAGCAGCTAGCAGTGTGAATGCATTCTTTTTTTTCTGATAAGGTTTTAAAAAAAATATTTTTCTTTACTTTTAAAGGAGCTTGTAAATATGTACATGGGAAATGAATTCATTTTCCATGTATATATTTACATGACATTTTAAAATTCAAAGTTGTATTCTTTGTTATTTATAGAACAAAATAATTTTTCAGAAAGTACCTATGTTGGTGGTGACAAGACTCATTGAACGTTCAAATTGTGTTATTCATTACAGCATCAAAATACATGTACAAATTGTATATTTTAAGTTGTTTATTCAATATCAAATATAAAATTTTATTAATGTGTTCAGTTGGGGAGACTTTGACTAATCTTTGAATGACTTGTCATCTAACGCTTTGGACATCTTTCTTTAAGGAGACAAATTAAAGGAAATTTTTATTTTTGTGGATGATCATGATATGCAGATATAAAAATTAGGTGTTTAATGGAATCATGAATAAATGGAAACGGAGTTATCTGTTAAAATTAAATAGCAGTATATTTTGGTTAATATAAAATTCAAATGTAAGATATGGGTTATAGTTAGTATAATATTTTGACAGTGCTCTTTCAGAGTTTGTAATAAATGTTTCCCATCAGTGCAAGGTGTTGGTGGTGGGGTGATATATGGGAGTCTTGTATGATGATATGAATGTTTGTTTTGTAAATTCACAACTTTTACTATACACTTGTTTATGTATGAATGATATAGTTCAATAAAATTTTATTTTAAAAAATCTAATATAAAATGTTTTTAGCTATTTCATACAGGTGTCATCTGTGCTTAAATATAATTTTCTCTCCCTGTTCTAGCATGACTGTTAATTACTTACCCAATGTAGTTCAACATTTAGTTAATAAATATGTAAAGCTTTTACCATGATGTCCTTTTCACACAGCTGTGAATTTGCAATTAGTTTTAGATTTACAACATGGTAACAGTGCTGAATAAATAGAGGTTAAATACACAATTTACATATTAATTTCATGATTCATTTTTTCAATAATTTATGTGAGTATGGGTTGTACTTAATCTCTGTGCTGTAGTTGTTTCAGGCATAATGAACAGAATCACTATACTAGCAGAGAAGTAATGATGTCTGTATTGAAATACAAGAAGTTAAAGGGAAAATAAAGATTTAGAAACACAATGATTCATTATCTTCAGTATTCTCTGTGAGGCAAGTGAAAAGCAATAATGGATTTTTAAAAGGACCACATCTGAAAATATTAAGGGTAGAGGAGGGGAGTTAATGGCTAGAACAGTGTCTTTCACTAAAATATTTGTTAAATTGAAATGATGAATTTGAGGATCATAATATATTTTTTAACTTTATTTTTAAAGAAGTTTTAGATTACAGAAAAGTTACATCGAAAATATAGGGAATTCCCATATACCCCCACATAACATATTTTTCTTGAGAAAGAGATCATGCCCTATGATCTCACATTCTCAAGAACCTGTCCTATGTGAATGTACAGATGTAAAGCCCATTAATTCTCATCAAGGACTGTGGAATATTTTCACAAGTCAGAGTTAGATTGTCCCAGTAGGTAAGCTATTTTGGACATCTTTGCATTGAACATTTACTTTTTTCCCCAGCCATTAGGTCAACATTTAGTGCAAGAAACCTGGAATTTTTTAAATGGAATTTTTGTGGCTTAAAATAATGCCAAAACCAAGCCACCATTTATTTAACCCTTACAGTATATCAGGTCCTTATATGTACGCAAGGGTGTCATTAATCTTTGCACACCCCACAATGAGGTATTATTAAGTCCATTTTGCAGGTTAAAAATCTGAACTGCTGAAAGTTTACGTGGCTTGCCCAAAGGCCAATTTATGAGGATTTGAACTCAAATGGATCTAGCTCCAAAGACTTACACATCATGCTGTTAAGTTAATATGTTTGCAAAGGTACCTAAAGTATCCTAAGAAGTAAGATCTAAGCCAGACTGCTTAATCTTTACTCCTGGGAACATTGATTCCACTCTTACTCAATGCTGTCCAGTCTAACAATATCTATGATGATTCTAATAGTTTTCAGCTGCTTTACTTAGTAGACAGAGTTGATGACTTAAATGTTGCTTGTGTTACACTTTGTCAATGGTTCGAATACAGATCTTTCTCATGTTCAGAGCTCCTATATATTTTAGAAATGTTCTAACAACCAAAGAATTAAATGAAAAGTAAATGTACACATTTTTCATACTTTATTCAGTAGTGTCTCGACGTTTTTCTCTAATGCAGCAGTTACTTGTGATTTCATTGAAAGAAAGGAAAACCTATTTCCAATGAAGATATTTTACAAATCTGAGGTGCACCCTATCCCATATACCCCCACAGCTGGCACCCTACACCAGTAATCCTCCCCTGCCATATTTGCCAAAAGAACATTTCCAACATTATAGGTTTAACCACAGACCTGAAAATCCCCAGAGTTCATCTGCTCCTTCCCTCAATCCTCCCCCAAGTCCCATATAGCCCAACCCCAAAACCCCTACCCTACTCCCCCTCACAGGCCAGCAATGCCAAACCCCATCATGTCACTGCACCAATGTCACACCCATCCACTGCCCAAACACACTCTTCCACCTTATCACATATTTTGCCCTTATGAGCATCGGCTCACCATCCTCTCCCTTTCTGTCTCCTGTAAACCTGTCTTCCAAACTCTAGCTCATAGAGTCTGCTCTATTTGCTTAATTCATGTCAGTGAGATCATGTCATATTTGTCCTTCAGTGCCTGGCTTACTTCACTCAACATAAGGTCTTCAAGATTCATCCATGTTATCCTGTGTGTTAATACTGCATTCCTTCTTATAGTTGAGTAATATTCCATTGTATGTATATAGCACAGTTTGCTTATCCATTCATCTGTTGATGGACAATCGGGTTGTTTCCAATTTTTGGCAATAGTGAATAACGCCGCTATGAACATTGGTGTGCATATATCTGTTCGTGTCCCAGCTTTCAATTCTTCTGGGTATCTACCTAGTAGTGGAATTGCTGGATCATATGGCAGTTCTATATTTAGCTTCCTGAGGTACTACCAAACTGTCCTCCACAATGGCTGCAGCATTCTACATTCCCACTAGCAGTGGATGAGCGTTCCCATTCCTCCACATCCTCTCCAACACTGGTAGTCCTGTTTTTTTAATAGCCTCCATTCTAATGGGTGTAATAGGATATCTCATTTTAGTTTTGATTTGCATTTCCCTAATAGCTAGTGATGTTGAGCATCATTCATGTGCTTTTTAACCATTTGTATTTCTTCTTTGGAGAAGTGTTTATTCAAATCCCTTGCCCATTTTTTAAAAAAATGAGTTGTCTTTTTACTTTTGAGATGTAGGATTTCTTTATATATACTAGATATTAGGCCCCTATTGGACACTTGATTACCAAATATATTCTCCCATTGAGTAGGCTGCCTTTTTACTTTCTTGACAAACTCCTTTGAAGCGCAAAAGTTTTTAACTTTGAGGAGGTCCCATTTATCTATTTTTTATTTCATTGCTCATGTTTGTGTGTAAAGTTTATGAAACCATTTCATATTACAAGATCTCATAGATGCTTCCTTACATTATCTTCTAGGAGCTTTATGGACTTGGCTCTTATATTTAGATCTTTGATCCATCCTGAGTTAATTTTTGTATAGGTTGTGAGATGGTGGTCCTCTCTTATTCTTTTGGGTATGGATATGCAGTTCTCCATGCACCATTTGTTGAAGAGGCCATTCTTTCCCAGATAAGTGGGTTTGGTGGCCTTGTCTAATGTATGGAAGAAAATGTCACTGTACACACAAGACAACAGATCTTACAGCAATGAAAGACAATGTTTAATTTATTTTATTTTATTTTTTATTTTCTTATTTCAAATTGTTTTAATTTTTTATTATATTGGATATTTAAAAATTATTTAATTTTCTTAATAAATTTATTTGGTTATTTTGTTGACTTCATTTTTGGAGAGGTTTTGAATCACAGAAGGGTCACAGCAGTTGTGGGAGTGGATTGCTGGTGTAATGTGTCAGTGATGTGGGAATGTATGGTAATTGAGTACTTTATTAAATGTTTTTAACAAAACAGATTTTACAAGTTGTAAATGCAGATTAAAACCATTGCTGGCAGGGATGAACAAATTGGAATGATTTATTATCTGAAACATCAATATGTCACTGTTCAGAAATAAAAGGAAACAAACAACCCCTGCTCTGCTCCACATTAACACACCCATCCCCCTACTCTGAGAAATATGTACCTAAAGCACCCTTACTTGCAGCGAAAGCAGTGGAAGGTAAGTACCTTCTAAATTATTTGGGCTAGCAAAACAGCTAAAGAATAAGACAGCAGGAAAAGCATCATAGTAATAGCCCAGCTGCTTAGGGATATGATGTAAGGAAAAGAGACAGTAATAAAAGAACTGTATCCAAAGAAAGCAACTTTGAATGTGTACTTCAGTACTCCTGATTACCAAAGGAGGATTAAATATAATTAAAGGGGCAATTTAGAAAAGTAAATTTGCTGTTTATGTTTAACACCTAAGTATCCAATGCTTTTGGAATGGGCTTAATCTCACTTATCCAAAATAGCTTTAAAGAATGATGCTAGAAGAAAATGCATTGTAGGAGTATTTTATCTAAATTATTTTAATTTTGCAATGATTTGGATTAAATGTAGCATGTTTTTGTATTCAAATTGCAGCCATCAAGTAGATTAACAACATGAAAATTGTTTATATGAACCTGCTGTGTTTCTCTTGCATTTTATTAAATTGAATATTAAGGCTATTTGTTTAAAAGAAAAATGTTAGAAATAAGTTGAGTAAAAGATAAATCCCCCTTTTTGTGATAGTACAAGCTCCTAAAATAGTGTCTTGACTTTGGAGATTTCACTGAATAAGAATGTGTAGTTTGCTTCTAGGATGTCTGCAGGATGCCATTGTCTTTGCTGTTCATTCTGTGTGTGAATCTAAGAGTTTACTGTCCATGACTACTCACTAAATACAAATCAAATGAGCGTGTATCAGGTAAAAATCCAATCTGGGACCTTTTTAAAGGCATTTGAGAAACAATTAAGTACAGCTGTTTTGGTTTGAATAAAGGGAGCTTTATTCTCTTCCCTCATTGCCCCAAAGCTTCCATTTCTTTTAGATCTTTTGGATGTAAAATTCAAGAGGGAATTGATTGTTACATGTCAAGCTTAGTATATATATAATTTTATAAAGAAATCATAGGTGATTGAACAATATTTTAAAAATCTAAGAAATCTACTTTCTTGCTTTTCAGCCACACAGAAACCAAATGATTTTCTGAATTTCTGAATAACATAGGTTTAAAATATTTCTCTGGTTCAGATGTTGGGAGCAACTTAAAAAACTGGATTCAAGCAAAGAAAGAAAAAAAAAAACTGGATTCATCTAAATAGATGCATCTAAATTTAGGGAAAGGTAGCAAATTTGTAGGGAAAAAAACAAAATGTAAAATCAGATGGACTAACTTGGGCTTGGGAGAAGACAGCTTGAATTAATGAAAAGTTTGAATTACAGGATATTTTAAAAATTTTCATTATTTCATATACA
Organism: Cabassous unicinctus; assembly: GCA_029593785.1. Lineage (NCBI taxonomy): Eukaryota > Metazoa > Chordata > Mammalia > Cingulata > Chlamyphoridae > Cabassous > Cabassous unicinctus. The sequence goes on along the minus strand of JAQZBX010051326.1, from coordinate 11,691 downwards.
TTCTGTAACAAGTCTAGCTATCCTAGACTATTCTAGTGAGTAGATATTTGCAGACATTTATTTTGGGAATAGCCTTAAGTCGTTTGTTCTCTCAGGTGGGTTCTAACAGCTCAGCTACCAGTTTATTTACTCCTGGAATAAGCTTTGCAAACTCATTGTTATTAGATAGTACAAAGATATTCAGCATTTTATCTGTGAAAACTTAAGATGAATCCTCTATAACAGGGGTTCTTAACCTTTTTTGTTCCATGGACCCCTTTGCCAGTCAGGTGAAAACCAAGGACCCCTTACTAAGTCCACATTATACTGTGTATTATTTAATAAATATATCGCACCCACACCAAAACATCTCCACAAGAATAATGTTATTTTGAATTTCAATTCAAGTTCATGGACCCCTAGTTAAGAACCCCTGCTCTATAATAAGGCCTGATATCTCCATTAGTCCTACCCAACCAGGTTAAATGTTCGAACTCATGAGCTTTAAAAACCTGAAGATATTACAAAACTATCCTTTCACATTTGCATAAAAAATGTGTTATTACGGGTGTCTATTTGTGTGATGATGTAAAATATTTCCTAAGATTTATCATTTTTTAGGAACTAGGAATATTATAGTTTTTTTTTAAAAAAAGAGAGGCATTATGGTGTTATAAAAAGACTGTATGGGTATCAGATGTAGGTTCTGCTGCTAATTGGCCATGTGGCTGAAGTAAGTTAACCTCTCTAGGTCTCCGTTTTCTTATTTGTAATAATATAAAAAAAAGTTTTGATAGATTATTCCCTTTAATACTTCATAATCTGTGACTTGCCTGAAACTTGGACTATAACTTGCTGTTTTACAGTTCAAAGTACTATGCTATAGATTTTTCTCTCACTGCAAAAGCCAATCACTGTATTAGTCAGGGTTCTCTCGGGAAACAGAATCAACAGGAGATATCTGTCAGTAATATGAGATTTTAAAAGAGTCTCTCACGCGCCCGTGGGGATTCACAAGTCCAGGTTCCGCAGGCAGGCTGCAAACCAGGGGCTCCGATGAAAGCCTGATGAAAGGTCCTTGATGAGTTTCTGGGAGAAGTTGCCTGTTCAACAACGAGCTGGGAAATTCTCCCTGAATGTTGAAATCACTTCCCCTTTTAAGGCATTCAACTGATTGGATAAAAGCATCACCCATTGATGATGTAATCTCCCTGATTGATACAGATGTAATCAGCCATCCACACAGTAAACTCACTGGTGATCAAAGTCCATAAATGCTCTTGTATTACAATTAGCCCAGTGCTTGCTGGAGCAAACACCTGGACACAATTACCTGGCCAAATTGACACATTAGCCTAACCATCACACCTGGGTTTCTTTTCGACAGGCGCTAAAGAATTCCCAAGTTCTCAGCTGTCTGTGGAAACATCTTTTATCATGGATTTTGCTAAAATATAAACCTGGGGTAGAATAGCAAGAGGGCTGTAACAAACATCTGGTCATAAAGGTGCATGGAGAGTTGGAAGTGGCTGAGTAATCTCTGTGGCCATTAGATTTAAATTCTTAAAATTTTAATCAATAAGCTCAGCATTAAAATATATAGAAAATAAGTGTGAATTATGAAGAATAGATATGGCAGTTCCTTGTACTTTCTATTTTTCAACAGAAGCAGTTCCTTTTATAAATGATTTCACGTACACCCTATTGTGGAATGAATGAGAGAGGTAAAACATATTCCTTCAGTCTTTCTAGAGTGTAGGAATCTCTACACTCTAAAGTAACCTCTTATATTTTCCTCAAATCATGCATATTGTATTAACTTTCTAAAAAGCTAGTGTTATATTTTGCATTCTGAAGGACTTGTTACCACTTTTATTTTCTTTCAGTTGCTGACCTATACCTACAGAGCAAAGGTAAAAGATAAAGGTTTTCAAAAACAGAAAACATAACCTAATTTTTGTATTTGGTAATTAGAATTAAAAAAAAATTCACCCTTTAAACAGAATCCTAGTAACGTTAATGTTAATATTTTAGCTTTACAAAAAGTACTATCTGAAGAAAGGTAATTCTGTGGGTAAAACCTAATTTTGAATCCACATTTTGATTGTTGAGTCAGTACATTTGCACACCCTATAAAATAGAGAATAAACAATTAAAGCATGAATTGTGCATCCATATTTCTTTAGTCAGAACATTTTTTAGAGTTCCAGCAACTTTGCATCTTATGAAGAAGCAGTGTCTTTTAACATGTATTCCACAGTTGCTGGGATCAGAAAAAATGGGGAAGTATATCACCATCTTAAAAAGGAACTTTTGTGGAGAAGAGATTTGCTTTTTGAGGGAGGGTGAGGCTAGAGATTAGAATGGAAACGGGTCTGGATTAGGGCAGAATTAAGTGCATATTATGGCTGAAGTACATGATAATATGTTTGTGTGTGTGTGAATAGATGGAAGTAATACTTTCTCATTTTGTGTATAAAACTGAAGGGATTTCAAATCACAAAATAAGCTTGTCAAAAGGTTTAATTTGCGTTTAGAGAAAAAGCAGATTCTACACCAGTAGTTTGCAAACTTTTTCATGCATCACAATGATGTGGAGGTTCTTAAAACAGATTTCTGGACCTCGTTCCCTAAGTTTTTGATTTGGTATGTGGAGGGTGGGATCCAAGAATTTGCCTTTCTAGCAAGGTCACAGGATGCTGATGCTACAGGTCTGGGGACCACACTGAGAACTACTATTCTAGAATAATTCTACTAGATTTCACTTTCATATTTAATCTATCTTAACTCTGCAGGAAACAAAGGAGAGTGCTATTGTCGAATAGTGTGCAGATTTCCTCTATGCTCACTTTGAGCATGTGAATGCATGCAGATATCCTTTCAGAGTGTTTATAAGTCCCCAAGTGAGGAAAATATTTCCTTTAAAAAAAGTCAAAATGAATTAAATGAATAGGCAAATGTTTATAAAACTTCCATTTGGATCAATCAATCAATCAATTTATTATTTCTTGGTTGTCTAACATGTGCCCAACGTATATTCGTTGCTGCAGCAGAAATTTATAAGAAATGTTAGATGTTGTTTTGGCACTCACAGAGCTTATAGTCTTTTGTGGAATTCAAGACATACACACAAAAAATTAGAATATGTGAGAACCTTACAGAAAATAAGTGCAAAAATATGTACTCTGGAGAACAAGTGTTATAGGGGATCAGAAAAGAGAAGAGATTTATATGAGATAGGTCCATTAAGGCCCTTCAAAAATTAGATTGTTTGACCGAATAAACCTGTTAATGCTGTTCTTTCAGCTTTGTAGAGCAGCTTCTCAATGTTTCCTGCCCCAGTCCATCTCAAATTTCTACTTCTAGCAATTCAAGGCTAATTCAAATGCCACGTTTGCCATGAGCACCAATAGTTAGATTTTATTTTTCTGTTTTCTGTGCTATTATGGTATGCTGTTTCTATTATTTTGTTTGCCAATAGTTCTTAACACAGTGCTATGAATATAATAGAACCTGAATAAATGATTATTCAATGGTATTGTTATTAAAGATGGGAATTTTATAAAAGATGAGCCATGAAAGATGAGTAGGAATTGGCTGGGCAGAGAGAAGTAAGGAGTACGTTATATACAATTAATTCATGTGGGGTTACATATGAATTTGGCAAATGGTAGAAGCAGTAAGAAAATGTAGATTTTAATTTCATTATAATTGAGGCATTTTTAAACTATTCATTCTACTCGCCAGTACCTATCCAAGTTAGAGACAGCCAACCGTTTGGGTAATGGATTTCAATGCAAGAGATAAAATATGCTACATTAAATATTATCATGCCCTTGCTAAAATAGTTTTATAAATGTTCTCTGTATTTCCAATTATCCTTCTTAAACTTAATGCCTTCTATGTTAAATATATTGTTTTAACAGAAGAGGGATTTTTGAGGAAAATGGGAAAAAAGTCAAGGATGACAAAATTTACCTTGGATTCAGAGAGAACTGAAAAATAAATGATAAGAAGGTTATGAAGCTCAATTGTAAAAGTTGCAATTCAAAAGTAGCTAGAGTTTAAAGGTGAAACAACAACAAACAAAAATGTGGGATACAGTTTATGTGAGAATCATTAAGATAATTTTGGATTGGGATATATTGGACCACTAATTAAATGAGTAGGAGATCTCTAGTTCTTTCTGATATAGAGTGAAAATGACATAAACTATATTGAAGAGCAACTAGATTTAGATTGCTGTTGAGCTGAACTGTACTGATCATCTTAGAAGTCAACTCAAGTGAAGTGGTGTACATCCAAGTAAACAAGTCTCTCTAAACATTTACTTGATGACTCCACTATCATATGATTATTCAAAAGTATTTTTTGAATGAAGGAAATCTTTCTGCAACATTGTAAAGATTGCTAGATCTCGCAGTGGGGTAATGTGGGTTTATCAATATATAAGCAAGTCTGTGGCTCTCTTGGTTTGATTTTGACTGCATTGCAATCATTTTGTGTGGGGGGCGGGGAGGGGAGGCTAAGGTGTTTTTAATCCTGACAGGCTCACAAAACAACTATTTTTCCTACAAGTGGTTGTCCCCCCTCTCTAACAAAGATGACATCCAAATGTAGGACATGCAAATAACCCCATTTCACTCAACAGACAAACTGATTGTTTGATAATAGGGTTGCTTTAAAAGAAAACTATGCATCATTTCTCTGTTATCCTTCATAGACTTTTTAGTAGTAACTAGTTATCTATATATTAGGAGAACAAAGTTGTAGAAAGAAGTTAATTATTTTTATCACTAATATATAGATATGTCTGTCTTTCAGATGATTTTTCTTCATTTTAACTTTCTATTAGCCCTAGACATTAATTTCCTATTTGTTTAAAAAAGAATGAGCAGTTCTTTTTTCCTGAAATCTCGTACTTTATTTGAATATGATACCCAGCCAATTCTCTTAGTATTTCTATGACTAGGTTGTTAGTTACATTGTTTTACACTTTCTAGCCTCTGAATGCTATTTAGTACACTGATTCTTATATATTTTGTGATGTCTTACTCAGTGGCCTGAAAGAGTGCATGTATTCCCATTGGTCCTAACAAGAATGCAAACTATAGCTAATAGAAAGAAAAAAGTCTCCTTAGAAATAAATATTCCATCAAATAATGTGAAAGTTGTAAAAAGAATTTCAGCATATGATCATTTATGTTTTCTCCAGATTCAAAACAAAAGTATGTTTTTGATATGTATTTAGTCAATAAAGGGTTATGATGATTTTGAGAGATATATAGTATTATGGAACTGTGAGAAATAAAATAATATTAATTCACCTGAAAGTAAGCCAGGCTTTTGATATAAGTAACCTATGGGGAAATCAGAAATATTTAACATTTCTAGATTTTATGATTCTGGTCTAATGAGGTTATACTCAGACTCATATTTAAGAGCTGCACAGTGGGTCATTGAAATAATATGCTTATTCCTTTCAGAATTGATTTTAATGCCCAGAATGTGTTCTTTTGATCTTTAAGAATGTGCATTTTAGATCTAAGTATTCTATTTAGGCATTTTTATATTTTTCCTTTAGGGAACATTATTTGTGTGCATCCTTTGCTAGAAGCTTCAAGGTCAGCATTTCATGCACAGTTGTAATAGGCCCAACAGAAAGGTAAATATATATTGACTAAAGTTAGAGTTCCAGCTTTTTCAGTTGCTGAAGGTCAACAGCCCTTCAGAGGTACTCTACAACCTTCAAATGTCTATAGGTTAAATCACTGATGAATCACTGCACTTTTCTAAATGGAGGAAACCTAAATTGTACTGGGAGGCAGCCCAATGTATTGTGTCTGTTGATTGATATATCTTTGAACAGAAAGATGGGAAGCAATTTCAATCCAAGCCTACATCCCAGACTTTAAGGAAATGGCTGTAAAGCTGAACACTCAGACTGAATGTACTGACTAGCAAAGAAGTTCTAGGGACACCATTTCCTTTGTAACTCTGAGTGGTATCACTGTTTTAGGATCAACTTAAGATTAGCTAACACTTTAAATTCTAAATCATATTAACATTTTAAACTATGTAGGTACTGAAGGTATATAGTACTAATAAGATAGGAAGTGTTAGGGGGAGGAATTAATTTTTAAAATAAAAGGAATAAAAAAGAATACAAATATCTTCAATGACTAGAAAAGGATTTGAAGCTTAAGGTAATTATATGGCACAGAGTAATGAAAACAGCACAGGAGGACATAGTAAAACTAAATGAAAAACTTGACTGCATATTTTTCAACTGGCATATTTTAGAGAATATGACCCTTGCAGTTCAGGGTTGAATGTACTAAAAGGCAGAATAAAGTATGCATTGCAACTGCTTATTTTTTTCTCCTGGTTTACATATAATGAAGCAATATATCACAAGGGGTTTATACCAAATACTATTGTGTTTCTTAAAACTTCTTTGTTGGTGATTTTTCTATTACAGTAAGTTAACATTATTACTATATTCTGATACTGTCTTTTCAAAAATGTTTTCATGTATAAGAACTTAAATCTTAATTATATTTTGATGCTAATTTAAAATTATTTAATTAAAATCTTGGATGGAATAATAATTAAAGGTAACACTTTTTTAACCAAAAGTTATATGTGAACGTTATGTGAAATATCTTAAATTAATTCATGAACTATTTGATGTAATTTGTGACAAATATATCATATCAAATATAAGTTGAATTTAATCTTTACTATTCATAAATCATATGTCCACATTTGCCTGCAGAAATGTAAGTATCAATGGTGGTATTTTCTATAAATTTATCTCATAAGAATATTGTCACTTTTTAAAATTATTAAACTCTCGCAAGACCTTCCATGTTACTATGCTTTCTCTTCCTTGTCTATAAGCTGAATAGAAATGGAATACTTATTAATTCATATGAATTTTAAGATTTATAAATACATATCTCCTTGAATAAAAATCGGTCTTAAAGGGATCAGGTGAAATTGATAAGTTTATATTGCAGTTATTACAATATTTTACTAGGCTTAATTATTCTACAATAGTAAAGTGTTCTTGAGAATCCAGGTTGTGAGGGACTTTTACAGACTGCACAAAGACGATAAACTAATAGATGTTTGTTGGCAGTATCTTGTAAGATAGTGGACCAGGAAATTGAATGCATCACATATGTACACTCATTCTATAGCACACATACACATATACATATATGCTACACTCTTTTTGCTGGCTTCAACATCATATAAAGAAGCATATTATAATTCGAATAGCTATGGCAATGGAAAATATTGTAATTCCTCAATACAAGCTGTCAATCTGGTAACCCTATAATAACGTTCAATTTTCAGAATATTATAGAATTGAAAAAAAAGAGCTTCAAACTTCTTAGGTACATTTTCTCCAAAGGCCAAGGGAAAACAAGACCAACTTCACAACACATGGGTTACATCTGGCTCCCAATATGATTTTATATAATCCCCATCACTACCTAGTCATAACAAGTAGCTTTCTGCTTTCAGTGTAAAAAAATGATTTGTCAGTTTCATTTTCCTGTGAACACAACAGCATTAAAGAATGTAGTAGCCCTATATATGAGGCTAGTTGTACTAGGAATAGGTGGTCTTATGATTATATGATTTCATTTTACATAGATGAAGTGAAATCTCTTTCTGAACAAGAATAGTGGCAAAAAGATAATTTACTGGAATACAATCGGATTGTATGAGGTTGTTAAATTACTCTACTGCAAAAATGGAGAGAGAATGAATCAGGGGCTAAGTGTGTTGTTGGTGGCTGAATTGAGAACGATAGTATTCAGGGTTACACCATATTATGTTGCCTTAGAAAATGATTCATGCTCTATTTATACTGTTTTTGGAAGAGAGATCTTTGGTTAAAGGAGAAAATGATAATATTTCCTCTAGTAGATCATTGTAGATATTTATATATGGTCAATGGAATATTAATAGGAAGACCATAAAATTTATCTTATAAACTGGAACAATTTTGATAGAGAAAGGGGGCACTGTTAATAATTACATTGGAACAGATGGCATAAACCAGGAAGGGCTGTTTCAGGAAAACTAGGGTGTATAGTTACTCTAAGAATGATATATAAAACTTTACATATAGCTCTACAGGTGACCCAGGCCCTGGCCAATGGTGAAACTCATTGTCAACTGTGCAGTACTGAAGTGACATTTGCATAATTTCCATGTGATAGGTATCAACTTCATAGCATGAGGATATAATAGGGTTCCTGAGCATGTTGTGTATATGTATAGGTTTTCCTTATGAGCCATAGAACAGTGTGGTGTCAATGTGGTAGGGTGTTGCAGCATCAATAGGCGGAAATGCCTGATACAATGGCTGTCTTCAAATGATATAATTCCTTAATTACCATTAGTGTTTTGACCTTCTTGGCCTACTTCCATTTTCTATTTCCTTCTCCTTAGAATTTCTGTTTATGGCTGATTTCCAATCTAACAAAGCATGCTACATTTTATTTGCTTCCTCTTTGAACCTATTTTTTCCACACAACTGATTAATATGTATATTGTAGGTAAAAGAGCAACTTGAAAGAAACACTCTTGATTCTCTTGTTTGGTCTGATGATACCTCACTGTGTCTCCTTAGACAAATGACTGAGTGGTTTTGTTGATGTCTTTATGAAATTTTAAAATAAACTGTGTGAAGTGCGTTTTATGCAGCTTAGTTAGGTTTTTAGCTGAAAGACAAAGACTGTGGAGTAGTAGGTAAAACACATTCATCACAATTCTTATTTCCTTGTTCAAAATGTAGTAAAGAAGGTTTTTTCCAATTTTCAAAAGGGTCTGAGATTAACATTCCAGGTGTCTCTGAATTCTTTTCATAGAGAAAGATTTCAGAGTTCAGGTGCAACTTGCAAAATCATGACAAAATTTATTTTAGCTGTGAGTTGCTTGACTAATTCATATTTGTTTTCTGTCTTTCTGCAGCTTTGATGTATTAATAGATTTACATAATTTTCATAATTTTTTAAGAAAGCTAGAGTTAGGTTAAATTTTTTATTTTTGCTTTTGTGAAACTGTGTTGTTGAATGATAAGGACACTCCACTCTGTTCATTGGCCAAGAGGAAATGTAATCATCAATGTACTCTCTTTAGTGATGTCCATTGTCAAATTGCATTATTTCTTAATTTATATCTTTAGATTCTGAGATATGTTGAGTTTGGAAAGTTCCTCTTTATTTTGTCAGCACCTTTGTTTCTTTTTAAATAATTGCCCAACTTGTACACAAATATTTTAGTAGAAAAATTTACTTTTCTAAGCTACACAACTGTGTAAATGAATATCCTATATCTTTTTTAATGCCAGTTGCATTTTATAATTAAATTATGCTGGATCAAAGTTCCATGATAAATAAAAGCCAATTTTATCATAATTATTTTGCTATATGCATTGGAGTTCTCCTTCTCTTCCCAATCTTGACCCACCCACCCCAACACAGGGATTTCATTCTACTTCTGCCTTCTTACTTCTAGTGACATGTGCATATAATGATCATGTTCAGCTCTGCAGTGACTATCAAATTGCTCAACACAAAGTAGATGCTCAATACTTCTTTTCTGTCCATAAAAATCATTATATTTCACAAATATTTGTGTACTGAAATAGGATTACCTCAGAGATATTCATGACACCTAAGACTTGTCACATGTGTTTTAGGCTAGGTTTTGTTTTACCTTTTAACAGGAATAAAGGGTGACTACCTCCTGAAAGTGTATTTCCCATTCTGAAAAGACTAGTTATTCCATAATTTGAAAAAGATGCCATTACTCGTTCAAATGAAGAAGTAAATGTTCCCAAATAGTGTGTATCCTCAGCTTAAAATCAGGGCTGTTTGGACTCTTCCATCTATCAGCATTGTGAGAAAGTTTTCACACTGGTAGCCTTTTCATAAAACTTAAGAGTTTGCTGACAGTAACAACATAAAACCTTTTAGAGACTCTAATTCTATATTTTTCTAATATAGAGTCACCCCAGGTAGATGACTTAATGAAGAATCTTGAAGAAACTAAAGTTTACTTCCTCATGGAAAATCACATTATGGAATTGTAGGAACATGGCGTCGGATTAGCCAGATAAGTTTCAGCTCTCCCAAAAAAAACAGACACAAAGGCTGTCCAAGGGACCTGCTTTGGAGGTCAGCAGACCAGGACAGTACTTCAGAACTCCCAGGGGGGTGAGGGACAGAGAGAAGAAGCCGCCAAAACAATAAACTGTGAGTTATTAAACATCCTGGCAGCCGTTAAAGGCCTCCCCCACCCCTGAGATATTCAGCAGGGGTAAAACCACTGGCTCATTCCAGCAGACTGAAAGTGGAGCAGATGTCTTCCTCCCTGCCAGCTGTTAAAAGGTAAAAGGGAGGGAGAGTTGGGGGTCTTTTCTTCAGTGAGTGCAGCCAGTGGATCCAGCTTTGACTATCAGCTCTGGCCAGACAAAAACAAAGGAAAACCCAGAGAAATACACCTCCGCAGAAAAGTGCGCCAATGCGCGCCATCTGCTGGCTGGTCTGGAAATTACATGGACAGAAACTGATTTTGGAGCTCTCTTTACCCCATCCCTGGGAGAAAGTCTGTGCCCCATTAGTGAGTCTCTGGTTTGATTTTGGTAACTTAAGCTGGGCAATTCTAAAGACTTAAGATAAGTTGAACCAAATATCAAAGAGCTGTGAAAAATAATAACAATATGCAAGAAAGAGAAATTGGCCATCAGAGTAAATTCACCAACATATGAGATGCCTAGACATTAGCAAAACATTACAAGCCATACTAGGAAACAGGAAGAGATGGCCCAGCCACAGGAACAAACCAAATATCCTGAAGATATTCAGAATTTAAGAAAATTAGTCATTGATAATCACACAACTCTCCAAAATCACTTTAAAGAATTGAAAGAAAATATGACTAAAAAAATAAAGGATATTAAGAAGACACTGAGTGAGCCTAAAGAACAATTTGAAAGTCTGAAAAAAAAAAAAGGAACTGACCTTTTGGGAATGAAAGACACGATGGGTGAGATTAAAAATACATAAGAGGCACATAAGAGCAGATATGAACTGCTTGAAGACAGTATTAGTGATTTTGAAGACAGACCATCTGAACTGGAAAAGACAGAAGAAGAGAAAAAGAAAAGAATGGAAAAAAATGGAACAGAGTCTCAGAGAATTAAATGACAACACAAAACACAAAAATATACACATTATCCATGTCCCAGAAAGAGAAGAAAATGGAAAAGTGACAGAAAGAATATTTGAGGAAATAATGACTGAAAACTTCCCTACCCTTACAAACAACATAAATATCAATATCCAAGAAGGACAATGTGCCCCAAACTGAATAAACATAACAGAACTACCCTGAGAAACCTACTATTCAGAATGACAAATATCAAAGATAAAGAGAACATTTTGAAAGCATCAAGAGAAAAGCAAAGCATCACATACAAGGGAAATGCAGTATGATTAAGTGCCGACCTCTCATCAGAAACCATGGAGGAGAGAAAAAATGGTATGATATATTGAAGGCATTGAAAGAGAAAAACTGCCAGCTAAGAATTCCGTATCCGGCAAAGCTGTACCTCAAAAACGAAGAGTTCAAAGTCTTCACAGACAAACAAAAACTGATAGAATATGTTACCAAAAGACCATAATT
>JAQZBX010051325.1:8713-19513 GCA_029593785.1 Cabassous unicinctus | reverse complement strand
TTTTTTTAATTGTAGGAACATATATGCAGTGTACTTTCCCATCTCAACCGTTCCCAAGCCTACTATTGAGTGGGAACAATCACATTCACAATATTGCAGTACCCTCGCCACCTTCCATAACTAAAACTTTCCCATCTCCCCAAACAAACCCTACACCCATTTTCCATTAACTCTCCATTCTCCCTGCCCCCAACCCTGGCAACCTGTACTCTAATTTCTGTTTCTATGAGCTTGCATGTTCTTCAATATTTTCTTTGTAGTTACCATAGGGCTTACATTTAACATCTTAAATCTATAATAGTCTCATTTGCTATCAACTAAACTTCAATAGTATACACAAACTATGTTCCTATACTCCTCAAACCCCTACCTTTATGACATTCTTGTCACAAATTATAAGTCCATAACCACTAGTTTATTACTACATTTTATTTATTTTCCTTTCTGATCCTATAGGGAGTAAAAAGTGGAGTTACAAACCAAAAATGCAAAAGTAGTGGCATTTATATTTATTTACCCATGTCGTCACCCTCACTGGGGATTTTTATTTCTTCATTCACCTTTGCCCTATTGTCTATTGTCCTTTCCTTTCAACCCGTAGAACTCACTCTAATATCTCTTGTAAGGCTGGTCTAATGATGACTAAGTCCCTCACCTTTTGTTTATCTGGAAATGTCTTAATCTCTCTCATTCTGGGTTGGCAATTTTTTGCTGCCAGCACTTTATGTCTTCCCACTGTCTTCTCGCCTCTATGGTTTCTGATGAGAAGCCAGCACATAACCTTATTGAGGCTCCCTTGCATGGGGCACATTGCTTCTCTTGTGGCTCTTTATATTTGGCATCTGGCAGTTTGATTATATGCTGCGACATGAGTCTATTTGGGTTTATCCTGTTTGGGGTTTGTTGAGCACCTTGGATGTATATATTCATACCTTTTGTTAAATTTGGAAAGTTTTCAGCCATTATTTCTTTGAATATTCTCCCTGCTCCTTCCTTCTCCTCCTTGGACTCTCACAGTGCATATACTGGTACACTAGCTGGTATCACACAGTAGCCTCAGGCTCTGTTCACTTTTCTTCTTTCCTCGCTCTGCTCCTGAGACTGGATGTTTTCACTTGTCTGATCTTCAAGTTCACTAAATCTCCTACCAGCTCCAATTTGCTGTTGAGCTTTTCTAGGGAATTAATTTCTGTTACTCTGGTCTTCAGCTATGTTTGGTTCCTTTTCATAATTTCTATTTCTCTGTTGATATTCTCTTTGTGTTCATCTATTGTTTTCCCCAGTTTTCTTTAGTTCTTTGTCCATGTTTTGCTTTAGCTCTTTGAGCATATTTAGGACCATTTTTTTCAGGTCTTTTGTCTGATATGTCCCAGGTCTGATCCTGCTCATTGATGACTTCCAGTGCTTTAATTTTCTTCTTTGCCTGGGCCATCACTTCCTGTTTTTTGTTTTTTGTTTTTGTTTTGTTTTGTAACCTTTTTCTTGAAAGCTGGACATCTTGATATTTTAGTTCGTTATGGCTAGAATTTAGATTCTGAGGCTTCTGTTCCTTAACCTTGGATCCAGATAGTGTTGTGACAGAGCATTCCTTGAATGCCAAGAGCTAGCAACAACAACAAAAGATGGGAAAAAGGCCTTTTTTGTCCTTGCAGATTGACCTCTGTGAGTGCTCTTCTTCAGGGCCTACCCATACAATGAGTTCAGAAGAGCTCCAGGCCAAAGCATGGGGCCTCCCTGCTCCTTCTGTACTTGGGTCTTGTCTTGAGTATGCGCATGTGACCCTAAGAAACTTTAAAACTTTTTTTTAAGATTTATTTACTTCCTTTTTTTTTTTAATTTATCCCCGCCTCCCTCAGATGGTTCTCTCATCTATCTGCTCATTGTTGGCTCACCTTCTCCGGGAGACACTGGAAACCAAACCCAGGACCTCCCACGTGGGAGACGAGTGCCCAACAGCCTGAGCCACATCCACTGCCCGTGGGCTGTGGCGTCTGCTGGTTTGTGGCACCTGCTTGTCTTCTTTAGGAGGCACCGGGACCTCCCATGTGGTAGGCAGGTGCCCACCTGGTTGAGCCACACCCACTTCCAGTTCCCTCTAAGAAACTCTTCATCCTTTAGCTATCATCCTCCTATCCCCCTTTTTCCACCCTAAGCAACCACCAGTCTACTTTCTGCCTATAGATTTTCCTATTCTGGACTTTTGTATGAATGGAATCATATAGTTTGTGGCCTTTTGTGACTGGCTTCTTTCACTTAACGTGTTTTTAAGGTTCATCCATTTTGTAGGATGTATCAAACCTCATTCCTTTTTCTGGCCAGATATTCCATTGTATGGATATTGTATTAGCCAAAGGGGTGCTGATGCAAAATACCAGAAATATGTTTGCTTTTATAAAGGATATTTATTTGGGTTAGAAGCTTACAGTTACCAGACTATAAAGTGTAAGTTACTTCCCTCACCAAAGTTTATTGCCACGTGTTGGAGCAAGATGGCTGCCAATGTCTGCCAAGAGTTCAGGCTTCCTGGGTTCCTCTCATCCCAGGGCTTGTTTCTTTCCAGGCTCAGCTGCCCTGCTCTCTCCACAAGGCCAGCTGTAGACTATCAGGTAACTGGCTCTGGCTCTCTCCCTGGGGCTCAAGTCTCCCTGGGCTGGGCTGCTCTGCTCCTCTGTGTGCTTACTTCCTGGACTCCAGCTCAAAACTCCCACATCAAAACTCCAACTCACTCCTCTGCTCTGCCGTGTAGTTTTATCTGTGAGCCCCCGCTCACAAGGGGGCAGGGACTCAATGTCCTACTGACGTGGCCCAATCAAAGCCCTAATCATAATTAAATAATGCACAGGTACAGACCAGTTTACAAACATAATCCAATATCTATTTTTGAAATTTATAAACCGTATCAGCCTGCTACAGAGATACCACATTTTGTTTACCTATTTATCCATTGATGGACATTTGGATTGCTTCCACCTTCTAGCTATTATGAATAATGCTGCTATAAAAATTCATAACATGGGATGTGGCTGTGGCTCAATTGGTTGGGCTCCTGTTTACCATATGAGAGGTCCCGGGTTCAATTCCCGGGGCCTCCTGGTGAAGGCAAGCTGGCGCAACAAGATGCAACAAAGGGAGACAAGCAGACACAGAAAAATGCACAGCAAATGGACACAATGAGCACAAGCAGCAAGGTGGGGATAAATAAAAAAAACAAATCTTTTAAAAAAAAATTTTTTTTTTCATAACAAGCTTCTGTGTAGACATGTTTTCATTTCTCTTGGGTATATACCTAGGATGGAGTTGCTTGGTCATATGGTAACTCTGTTCAATCATTTGTTCACTCATTCATCCAGTATGTTTGCATGCACTGAGGGCTCAGTCAGAGGAGACCTGACCTGGCCTCCAGGGAGCCGCATTTAGTGGAATCAGTGGATGAGTCAGACGGCACACATAGCTGTGACAGTGAGGTTCTCAGGGTCGGGGGAAGGCCTCCCAGAGCAGGTGGTGGTGAAGATGAATTTTGATATATCAGAAGGCATGGTGTCAAGTAATGTGATGTGTTCAGGAAAACTGCCAAGCAGGCGGCATAGTTTGATGCCACGGTTGGGAGTGGCAAGGCTTTGTGTAGAAAGTCAAGGAATTTGACCTTAATTGTATTATATGAATTGCATTCATTATAAAGAGGGAAGGTATATAAATAAGGAAGTCTACATGTGAAGAGGCTTATGTTTTGGCACCTTAGTAAACACCTGGTTGTTTAAGATATCCCCACCCCTCACTACCAATGATGTTTTGAACCAAGGCCCTTTTTTTTAATTAACACATAAATTGGTGAACACAGATTGATACAGAAGCTAAATCTTATTATGTGTTGGAAGGATTTAGTAAATGGAATAATGCATGTGCGATTTTTTTTTTTTTTAAGTTTATCTCCAAGGCAAATGGGACAAATAAGAAGTTTCATCGCTATTGTTTAACTAATTTGGCAACAAAGTCAACTTCTTATTTGTTGGGAGGCAGCACTGTAGGGGTTAAGGAGTGGAGTCAGCTCATATCCCAGTTCCACTTCTTACTGAGTTGAGTGACTTTGGACAAGTTATTTAAGTTCTCTAGAACTCACCTGAGTTTGTTCAGTTGTAAAATGTGGATAATAACAGTACCTTTTTCATGAACTGGGGGATGCAGTTAGACCATGCTGGTTAAGGTCTTAGAATAGCACCTAGTACAGCTATAAACACTCAAATGGCTGTTAATATTATTTGCTCATTCCCTCCCCCCGCCCCCCAGGATTACGGGGCACTGAAGGACATCGTGATCAATGCAAACCCAGCCGAGCCTCCACTCTCCTTGCTGGTGCTGCACAGACTGCTCTGTGACCACTACAGGGTCCTGTCCACCGTTCACATGCACTCGTCAGTCAAGAATGTGCCAGAAAAGCTGCTCAAGTGCTTTGGAGAGCAGACTGAAAAACAGCCCCGTCATGAGTATCAGTTGGGGTTTACTTTAATTTGGAAGAATGGTAAGTAGAGAGGACGGGTTAAGCTTACATACATCATAACAAAATGCACATCAACAGGGTGGTAATGAGGGCAGAAAGTGCTTGGCCTGGAGACGGATGCCCGGTTTCTAGTCCTCATCCTCCAAATCCTGAGACCCCTCCTCCCTTAAAAATGGACTGTCATCATCCAATACACAAGATGGTTACTTTTCTAACGTACAGTTTGCATTTAAACCCTCTTGAATATTAAACCTTTTAGATACTAAGACTAGCAACATGATTTTCTTCTTGAAAATGTTTTCCCTTGTCATCAGTTCATGGTTATTCCACATTGTACAAGTACTGTATGAGTGCACCATGATGTGGTATTTGTTTTTCCTTTCAGTGCCAAAGACTCAAATGAAGTTCAGTGTCCAAACGATGTGTCCCATTGAAGGAGAAGGAAACATTGCACGGTTTTTGTTCTCTTTGTTTGGACAAAAACATGATGCTGTAAACTTAACCCTCATAGATAGCTGGGTGGATATCGCTATTTTTCAGCTGAAAGAAGGAAGCAGCAAAGAACAAGCTGCAGTATTCCGCTCCGTGAACGCTGCTCTCAGGCAAAGCCCCTGGCTCGTTGGCAGTGAACTCTCGGTGGCAGATGTCGTGCTGTGGTCTGTGCTTCAGCAGATTGGGGGTGCTGGTTCAGCTGTGCCAGCCAACGTGCAGAAGTGGGTGGAGTCCTGTGGAAACCTCGCCCCTTTTAACTCTGCCCTCAAGCTCCTTAAGTGAATTTCAGTAACTGATTTTAAAGGGTTTGGATTTTAAGAGTGGTGCTGTTTTGTGCCAATTGGTAAAGGGACTTATACTGAAATCCAAGTCTTTTTATTTAGTCCCATTGTCAAGTAACAATAAAGCATTATGTAATTTATGGCTTCGTTTTATTTAAAATTCAGCAAAATCACGTGTAATACACCATGACGACTGCCAAGTACATGGACGTGTTTATGGGGGGTACAAAAGTGCATCTGTCAGCCATAAGCCCGCTGTCTTGGGAGGAACGTACAGGTTTGGCGAGGGAGTCGGGGTCTGTAATGATGGGGAAAGTACTGTGGAGACAGTGCGGGAGGCAGAGGCAGGAAAGGTGGTTGGGCTACTTTGAAAAGAATAAAACATTTGAGGGGCAAGAAGTACAAAGCTCTGAAGTGACAGCTTTGGAATGCTGTCAGGTTGAGGGTGGAGAGAACAGAAAAATAGTTTGGATCTTGTACATTATGCTAAGGGGTTGAAATGTTATCTCAGAGGCAGGACAGAGCAGAAGTTTCTGGCCCGGGAGTGAACTGGTCATGTGTCTTGGTAATTCACTTCGGCAGCAGTGTGAAAAGCCATCTGCACCAGGAAGGCTGGCAGCTGTCAAGACAGCAGTCTAGCTAGTCCAGTGCAGGCCTGAACTTTGACAGAGATTGGGTGGAGCACAGACTTCGATTTCTATGGGAGAACCTGTTAAAGGAGGACTTGGTCAACAGGCCTAGCGTTTAGAGGAGAAAGAAGAGGTGAAGATGAGGTCTAAGACTTTAGTTTCAGAGACTGGGTGCACAGTAATCGTAAAGTAGCAAGGGAATCCAACAAAAGAAAGACAAAAAGAGCTCAAGATACTAGATCAAGAATTACCTCAAGATAAAGCAGTTCTGGTGTAACATTATAACTGAAGTCTTACAGGCTTATTGAATACAATTAAGAATTATACCATATACACTCTAATACTAAATAATAAAGTTTGAAACTGTACAATCCAGTTGACCAGCTTAAAGACAAAATCTTTTCTTAGTCCATCTTCATTATTTACATAGCCCAATTAAGGCTAGACAGGTATGCCCCCACCTTTCATGTCATCCTTAACCCCTTTGTCCTGAGAAAGGAGGCTTAGCTGCTTCTTTAGTTCTTCAATTTCTTTTTCTTGCTCTATTACCTTCATCTGGAGGGTAAGATTAACCTGTAAAGAGAGAACATTTTGAGTTCTATTAAAATGGCTACTTCCCTTGTAAATACACAGGCAGTCTTTACTTTGCAAGGTTGCGATATGAATGAATTTCAGTTATCATGGTTTAATTAAATAACCCAGTCATCCAACAGCTTGGTTCGTGGCATATTAATGACAATTGCGTTGCTCTTCAGTCCACAAATCACTAAATAATCAATGCACATCATGACCAGTGACCAGTCACATCACTTCCCAAAGCTGCTCAGTCACTAGGCACTGAGCTCACCTGCACACAATGTGTATGTGTGTCACGTTGTCTTCCACGTGACATTTTAGAAAAATGGATAACAGAGGGAATTAGCCAATAAAGATGGAAGTACAGCAACAAACAAAAAGTGCTAATGCTGGACGTGAGTTCTGAATCAAATGTAAACCGGGAATGCTGACCCTGCTGCCTTTTCAGAGACTCCAGATATGCAGCACAAGGGGCTTCCTGAAGCAACTCGCTGACGTAAATGAAGAAAGTGGTTGAGCTGAAAGACGACGCCTAGAAAGTGACACCAGCAAAAACACCTCATTGAAAGACCCCGTGGTGATATTTCATAACATTCAGTCCAAAGAAGCCGCTCCACACTTAGAAAGGAAAGTGACCATTGACAAGGCTGCCACGCCTTAAGCTTTTTACAGGTAACACTGATTCTCAATGTTTCTAATGTTTTTAAACTACAGTGTTCTGAATCGTTTTACTGTTGTTTTTTCCTACTTCCCCATACATTTATAATTGACAATAAAAGTTTTTTAATGTTTTGATAAACATTTTTAAGGATCCTTAAGGCCTTTGCTCCACCTTCCCCTCAGAACTGTTGCTCTGTGACCTTTTGGTATGTGCCCCTTTTTACTAGTAAATAACAGTATTTCTGTAGTAATTTATAAAAGGTTACATACCATAACTGGAAAGGGAAAAAACCTTTTCCCTGACTTGGCACGGTGAAGCTAGAAACAGCCTAAATTTCAGGTTTTAGAGCAGACATTTGGAAGTGACTCATCTTGCTTACCTGGACCCTGAGCACAAGTGCGCTACTGGCATTAAAGTTAGTACTTTATACACTTTCAGGGAACTCTGAGAATGGGCTTAAATATCTTGTTTCCATAATCCTTATTCTAAGATCAACTTTCTTCATGACAAAGGATTCAAATTTAAATGAATTCTATTCTAAGCTTCATATTTTTCCAGCATTAAAAAATTTACGTACATTTCCGGAATTTTGGAAAAGTTCACTTTGCAGCAGCTGAACAGCAGATGGTCTCTGGGATGAATTTTTTCTCGTTAAGTGCTGGATATACTTGGCTTGTACTGGACACCTTTTACTGAGGGATTCGGGAATCTGACCAGTTCTTAACCCTGTTAAAACTTCTGCTCGCTCCATTTCTGTTCCAAATGGCTGAAAGAGCTCTAGCAGAATTACACCCAAGCTATACATATCTGACTGGAAAAAGAAAAAAAAATTAATTCAGTAATGAAAGATAAAGTTGGAATAACATTTCCATTTCAATGAACCATCCTTTCAAGCAAGAGAGGATTTGTAGGAATGAGGATTTATATTCACCTACAACTAAGGGAGCATGGTGGGCCTGGCCCTGGCGCCTCACTTCAGAGGCAAGTGTCTGTCTGCCAAGTCTACTGCCCTGAGGTAGTTAATACCAAAAAAGGGGCCTCCATGGGCAGAAAGGGCGGTCAGGTAAAGGGCAGGGATAGCCCCCTCCCCCGGCAGTCACTACCTGACAGCTAACTCTTCACCACTCCCCGAGAATTCAGGCCTGACCCCGTCTGAGGAAAGCGATACGAATGCACATGTGCCAGTGCCAGCTACGAAAGTGCCACTGGGTCCTGTGCCAGTCGCGCCTCTACCTCGCCTGATACTGAAGCATTCTTTTTTAATAAAATTTTTGCATAATATCTGTGCTGCTTTTCCTCAAAATAGTCTTTCTAGAAAGTTCTTTACTAGACAGCATTTTGGGGGCAGCCACAGTTTTATCTGGCAGCTTTTTCCTAATCACTAAAAAGCTGAATGATTCCTCAAAAACAAAATTCACTAGGATGTTCTGAAAAAGGATTTACTTTAACATTCTCAAGGAACAATGGTTTGTGTTTTTTTTTTGTTTTGTTTTTCTTTTAAATATTTATTTATCTTTTCCCACCCACTCGTTATTTGCACTTGCTGTATCTGTTCGTCTTTGTTTTTTTTAAGAGGCACCAGGAACTGAACCCGGGACCTCCGATGTGGGAGGGAGGTGCCTAATGACTTGAGCCACCTCAGCTCCCTGCTTTTTGTGGTATCTCTCATTATGTTTTTCTTCTTGTGTCTCTTGTTGTGCCACCTTGCCACACCTGCCCGCGGCGCCAGCTCACTGTCTTCTTTAGGAGGCACCAGGAACTGAACCTCCATGTGGCAGGCTGGGAGCCCAATCGCTTGAGCCACATCCACTTCCCTGTGTTTGTTTCTTAACTCATTAAAACTTTTCAGTGCCTTGCCTCTATTTCGAAGCATTTCAGTTAAAAATGTCAAGCTTCCCTGTAGCATTTATTTACTGACGCTTGAAAACAAGAATGAACAGCTGAAAACAGGTTTCCAGGACTTGTAGCTTCCCGTGGTCAAAGACAACATCTTAAAAGGAAAGCGTATTTCAAAAATAGTTTGTGACACACAAAGATTTAAAAATAGGAAAGCAGCCTAAAATGCAATGCAGACAGATTCAGCTGAAAAGATCTCCTATTGGAACGGTGATGCAAGAGATAACCTACAGTACAGAGTTATCTCCAGAAACACCTCTACATACGGAACTTCTACTGCATTTGTTACACTTTTTATTTACAACTATAGAATAAGTCCAGTAAAAGGGTAAAATGCAACAGTACTACCTTGGCATCATACTCAGATCCTTCCAACTGTTCAGGGGAAGCATACAGACAAGTACCCACTCTGGAAGTGTGTGTTGG
Source organism: Cabassous unicinctus (assembly GCA_029593785.1). Lineage (NCBI taxonomy): Eukaryota > Metazoa > Chordata > Mammalia > Cingulata > Chlamyphoridae > Cabassous > Cabassous unicinctus. Next base: position 10,057 of record JAQZBX010051325.1, on the reverse strand, counting down.
TATTCCTATCATTTGAAAAGGCAAATATTAGACAATGTTAACACTGTCAACATTAGAGAACATTTACTAGGAACAAGCATTGTCTTTCCTAAGGGAACAAAGGATGCTTTTTGTCTCTATCTTACCTTTGCTTAATCTTTATGACTCTCTTTAAATACTAACATGTTCAAACATGCCTTTTTTTAAAATGCAAAAAGAAAGAAAAACAAAATGAAGAAACAACCTTACCCTTCCCATTTCTGTTGGTCCAATCTGCATTCTTCTGTATGAGGTCTCTGCAGGCCAGACCAAAGTCTCCTATTTTTACTTGCTGATCAGGGCCATGGAGAAAAATATTTCTGGGCTGTAAACAAACAAAACAAGTCAATTCTTTGCTTTTCTTAAAACAAATAGTACAAACATGTGAATTAAAGAATTTTCAATTCAGGAGCAAGTTTCCCCCTCAAAAAGAAAAAATTAGGGCAGTGGTTTTCAAACTCAGCTGCACGTTAGGGGCACCAGGGAGCTTCAAACACTTTCAGTGTCTAAGCTATTTCCCAGACCAAATAATCATTTCTGGGGGTAGACACAGGCATCGATGTTATTTACGTTATTTAAAAGTCCCCAGATAATTCCAAATTTGAGAACCACTAATTTAGAGCATGCTTTATATACAAATTTTTGACTATACATCAGACTATACATCAGAATCACCCAAGAAAAAGCTTTTCAAAACTATTCTCATCAATAAGTCAAAGACATAAAAAGAAAAAAAAGAAAAGAAAAAAGCGAGGACAGGGCCTACTAGATTATCTAGAATAAAAGGCTTAAAAGACATAATGACTTGGACCATCTCTGAATCCTGATTTGCACAAACCAATAGAAAAAAAGACTTCTGGAACTTAGGGGAAACCTAAATATGGATCTGATATTAGATGATCTGAAGGAATGATAGCTAATTTTGTTAGGTGCGATAATGACTATATAAGAAATGCCTTCAATTTTGGAGATGCACAATGTCTGGGTTTATGATATTTAAGCAAAACAAAAAATTGAAGTAAATATCAGCATGTTAAGAATTATTAAATTTGGGTCATGGAAATGTAAGGGTTCATTATACTATTTTTGCTTTTTACCTATTTGAAAATTTTTGTAATAAAATATTTTTAAAAATATTGATATGGGGAGCGGATGTAGCTCAAATGGTTAAATGCCTGCTTCCCATGTACGAAGTCCCAAGTTTGATCCCCAGAACCTCCTAAAAACAAACGAAAAAACCAACTCTCATTGGGAGTGGATATAGCTCAGTGATTGAGCGCCTGCTTCCCATGTACGAGGCACTGAATTCAACCCCCGGTACCTACT
>JAQZBX010051324.1:0-19414 GCA_029593785.1 Cabassous unicinctus | reverse complement strand
GTCTTGGCTCATGGGATGTCAAGATTCATTTTTACATGTCCTGGTTATTCTAACCTGACCTTCCTAATCTAACCACCTGTTAATCTTGTACCACTAGTAAAATCTCTACCCACCTGTCCTATCCTTCAATATGTAAATATACTCTTTCAATTTACCATAGATAATGTCCATATGGGTGATGGCTCACAGCCTACCCTTCCAGAGAGGGGCATTTTTACCAACACTTGCAACCCCTTCTTCTTGACCTGCATACTTACTCCTCCTTATGGGAGGATTGGTCTGACTTGTTACAGTCTGGGGCATTTTGGGGGCCATGTTTTCCTGGGCAGCTCATCATATCAAGCTTTTCCTTTATCAGGTTGCTGTGTGAGTCATAAATGCCAGCTCTTCTGCCACCTGGGTGTGCGTCCCCAGGGTCTGCTTTGCAGGACCCTATAGGCAGCCCTGAGTGAGTAGGTTCCAAGGTATATATTGAAAGTGGAAAATAGCATCAGGTCTAAACTGTGTTTTCTATGATAGTTGCCAGAGTTCCTGCTTTGGGGATCATTGAGAGGTTTCCATTAACAACCTGATATTTGGATCTCCATTTGGTTATTAGATGGAGTTCTGGGGTGGAAGTCATGTGAGTCATAGACCCAGAACCCATAATGCATTTTTGTTTTCATTGAGTGGTGTCAGGAATCCAGCAACTGGGCTCTTCTGGCACCTAGATGTCTAGTCTCTGTAGGTAGGAGCTTGGGCTAAATGACTCCATTAACCCTTCAGAGTCTTACAGGAACATGAATGCTCCAAGTCCTCTCTTGTTTATAGATTCTGGCTGACATTATTTGAACAATTTGTCCTTAAGTATGCTGATCAATAATACCCATCTGCCAAATGTTTGGACCTCAACCTTACCTTCTCTTCTATGGCTCTAGGAATCCCCCAAAAGATGGCAGTGTCTCACATTTAATTTGGGCTGTTGCATTTATTTATTTAACAGATTGTGGTGAATGCTTTGGTGTGCTGTCCAGATCTTCCCTTGAGGACTGAAACAGTCATTGGAGTTAGCAGCTGATGATTTTCAGTGGATTCCCTCACCAGAGACTGTCCTCTGCTGAATGTCATTCACTCAAGGTGATGCTTTCTTCCTGGAGGCAACCCACCTGGTAAATAATGGGATAAAAAGGTCCACCTGTTTGCCCCAATTTGGGACAACTGCTGGGACATCCCAGCTTCAGAGCTCCCCACGTGACTGACTGAGGACTTTGTAGTGATTTATCACAGACTAGCTTCTCCTTCTGCCCATTGTTGCTTCCATCTGTCCCCATAGGTATGATCCCAGGAGGACTCCCCTGTAAACTTCCTTTATACAAATTGCTGCCTTGGAAATCTACTTTCTGCTAGGGAACCCAACCTACAATACAAATGTTTGCTGTTTTTTTTTTTTATTTTTTAGGTGTCACGCATGTGGTAAGTGTGTGGAATATAGTAGTAAGGAAAGAGCCTACAATCTGTAGTTTATATAGTTCCAGTCACTGTCCTGCCAGTTCTATGTAATGACTTGGTTAAAACATGTTGCTTCCTTCAAAGGTCTGCCCTGCTACTGAAACCCGTACGGTGGTTCTGCACTTTTCTTAACCCCTGTATGGTTGGTGTATCCCATCACTGCCTGTGGCTATGCCACTAGTCTCTTTGATGTTACTGGTCTTGCTTTGCTGTCCTGCTATGCTCATCGACTCTGGATGCCTTTGCAGAATTGATGACCTATTCTCAATCTCCAGTTCCCTTGGTATGTCTGTTTTTTCTGTTGCTGTCTGATTGAATCCTCTCTTCATATTTTCCCACCTTTGTTCTCTGAGTCTTTCGCTGGCGAGGAAACCCATTCCCCTTCTTGTGTTTAGCTCTTTTAGAGGGTCCTTCTGTAGAGTTGCTTGGCTTCCTAGTGATAAAGCCTTTCATTTTTATCCAGCACTTTGTGGAGGTTTTTTCCATTACAAATGCAGGTGCCTTTGTGTGAATCATTTTAAAAAAATATATTTTTATTACAGACGTTGTGAACTTACAAAACAATTATGCACATTTATGGAATTCCCATACAACATCCCTTCACCAACACACCACACTGTTGTAGATCATTTGTTATGGATTAAGAGCTAATATAATCAGACTATTACCGTTATGGGCCATAGTGTACATTTGGAATATTTTTTCCATACACCCTTATTATTAACACAGTATATCTTTGGTAATGATGCAAGAATATTACAGTAATGCTGTTGATTATTTTCTTTAAATATTTGTTTCTATGCAGCTCTTTTCTATCTTGGATGTATAGGCATCTTAAAAAGCTGTTTGGGATAGTTGGAGAGTGTTTTAAGGACAGAACGAGATAGTACCCAGAATAACTGCTCCACTTCTTATACTCAAACTCTGATGCTAAGGCTGTTCTATCCCAAGACTCCTCCCCACTTATGATAACTTTTCCTTCCGTGGCCTGGTTGTTGATCCGTGGAGTAAGGCTTCCCTTGGGACTCCCCAGTCTATCAGAAATGTCTGTATTTGTCTAGACTCAAATTAGGGACACAGTTCAGCTTCTTTCCCATGGGAGTCCTGGGCCCCATACCAGTAGAAGGATGCAGCTAGATTCTTATCTAAGTGTTCATAAACATTCCACTACAGTTACCCTTAATAGCCCGGTGCATGTCTGAGTCTCAGCCAGAATGCATTGCCACATACGACTTTGGAATTCTGTGAAGTGATAATAAATGGTAGAAAGAGAATTGAACTTGGAGTTGAGAAATATGGAGAGAGTCCTGTTAATACCACTGATTGGTTGCTTTAGTTCTTTGACCCTCAGGTTTTTCAATTGTAAATGAGGCAGTTTGGCTAGATGATCTCTAACAGCTCTTTCAGTTCTAAGACTTTCTGATTCTTTTTAGCCCTTTGTGTCATCTTTCCACACTCTTTATTACCATGACTTTAATTGGGTCTGGCATGAACTCCTCTGAGGGACGACATTTCCAAAACAGTTTGCTGCTGGAATGCAGATGATACTTTTCCAGGGTTGAGACATGTGCATATCTTTGTGTGACCTTTGGAGTCCAGCATAGAATTTTCCATCATGGTCTGCCTGGGATTAATCAAATGCTTCAGGAGAGGCCTATCCAGGATAGCTCCTTTGCCACAGATTCTTGGGTAGAAATCATTAGGTTCACCTTGTGCCCAGATAATATTGAAGACTGGAAGGAAACCAGGAGATATTCTTTTATGGGTTTACTGCTCTCATACTAAACCCTGAATTCAGCATAAAACAAAGAGCAAAGAGTAAAAATGAGTGGCTTCTACACTCACATAACAAGAAATTTAGTGGTTAGAATTCCCGTAAACTGGTTCTACAGGATCAAATGCTGTCAGTACATAATGTGAGTGTTTTAACATAGGATGTAAAGCCAATAGACTGAATAATCAGAAGACATCTGTGAAAACATCTGTGTTTCCTTGTCTTAAGGGTAGATAATCTCAATTAAGGCATCTCGAATGGAAGATGATCAATGATATCTGTTGAAAACCAATAGAGAATCCATTACCCTCAAGTGGGAGAAGTTCTCTTCTCATTAATAATAACTCACTGTCTGGAAAGCCTTTCTATTACCACCATCCCTATTCAGGGGAAGTATTAGCCTGAGAACTAAGGTAGTCACCAAAAAGACAGCTTTCTTCTTCTAATTCTTTGTTTATAGTATTTCTTTAACCTGTTCCCTGTCTTCACACCTCCTCTGCCTTGGTTTAGGTTCTCATCATTTCTAGTCTGGATTACTGTAATTATCTCTTAATTTAATAAGCTCCAGTTCAATGGTGCAAGTAGAAAAATGGAACCCAATGCAAGATCTAATATTCCCAGGTCCTCCCAGCATACTACAAAATTTCTTATTCTTTTGCAAGCATGGGAAGTAAGACTGAGTAGCTGTTGTCTTACAGGCATGTGTAGAGGAGTTGGAGAGGGAGGAAAAATTCATACAATATTGGGCACAACTGTACCAAAGATTTAAGAAAGGTACCTTGGTACTATGAATACTATAGTGTTTGTATTCCTGGGAAATTTTGTAGACTCAAAAGAAAGGTGGGAAGCTAATTGGTTCTCATCAGAGGATGTAAACTATCTTGCTTGCCACTATACTGGCCAAGTGTGGCTGCTTCTTTTTCCTCTCTAGTTTTCAGCATTTGGGCCTTAGCCTTGGGACTGAGCTCACACAGTGATGCCATCCTCCTTGACATCAGATGCATCAGCTTAGTTTTTCTACTGCTCCAGTCACACACTCTCTTAATTTATCCTTTACATTGCTGCTTTAGTGATTTTTCTAAAATGCAACTCTTATTATGCACTCCCTCACTTAATATCCTTCAGTGGCTCCCCACTTCCTTAGGGTACCATCCTGCCTTCTTATGGAAATAGACAAAACCTTTCATGATCAAGTTCTTGCTTACCTCTCCCTGCTTTTCCTTCCTTATGCCTTCTTGCTTTCGTATATGCTATCATCTTGGCCTTGTAGACCTCATTTCAGCTCATCCCAAGCATCCCTGGGATACTGGAAAGTATTTCTTATCTGCCTTCCCTATCATTTATCCTGGTCTCAATGAGGTTCCATTCCTCACTCTTCTGGGTTCACATAGAATCCTGAACTTATTTCTACCACACATTCATTACACTTTATTGTAAGTATTTGTTTCATGTCTGCCACCTGGCTGGAAGCTTCTGAGGGCCTAGATATCTGTTTCATTTTTATGTCTCTAGCTCCTTAGCATTGCAACTGGCCCATGGTAGATGATCAATAAGTGTGGGCTGGATAAATGAGGTTGAAAGACTTCCTAAGAAAGATAATCGGATGAAAAAATTTTTTACCGAGTACAAGACTTAACTTGATAACCTCTAAAGTCCTTTTCAGCTCTTAGAAACACGATTTTATAATATATTGTGACCTTAAGATAGAATTCCCAGAAAGCAGCTGCTTCAACACACACATATTTTAATTGTTTGGATTTTTGATCTTCTTCATGGTTCAGTTTAGAACATGGATCCTATTTTCAAAAGGTTGTTCTAATGCAGTCATTTTATTGACAGAAATAATTTAGTTCCATTATCTCTGGGCAAAAATCTGAATCAGATTGATTACTTAGTGATTTTATTCTGCCTAAGATCCTGTAAATGTACCTGCAGGGTCAAAGTGCTTGATATGGAGCAGAGATTAGGTGTGTGTTGAAAAGACTTAGGCAGAGCTAGTCCCAAGACTGAGCCAGGTCTAACGCCCAATTGTCAAAGTGGGGTCAGGGGTCAGAAGCCAGATGAAACTGCAGTGTCACGGACATGGATGCCATATGTCAGAATAAGGCAGGGGAATAAACCCAGGCAATGTTCAGAAATCAAGAGAGTGCATATCCCATAGGGTAGGGCCAGACAAAGATGACCGTCTAAAGGCCTGGCAGACAGATAGAAAAGGATGAGCTAGGAGAATATCAGATATAAGAATGCAGGCCAAAGCAGATGGGAGAACAGATATAAGGACAAGGACCTTGATTCTGGGGTAAATTCTGATCCAGTTGGAAGATTCTCGAAGCTTCTTGATATGCAGATAGTAATGTCAATGATAATTTAGTCTAGACTTATAGCACAGTATTTGTGATTGGCTGAGGGTAGAAATAAGAGCTGATATTGATGATTAAAGTACTATGACATGCCTTATGGAGCTTTTACTTGTCTTATAATCTCTTATAAACATATCTACTGTCTTCTATTAAACCAGGAATTTCTTGAGATCAGGGACCATGGTTTTTTATCCTCAGACTCCCTTTACACTTAGTGTAGTGCTTTGCTCAGTAACAATAATGAATTTAAATAAACCAATTAGGGGTCACTTTAGTAATATTCCCTGGAGACTATTGAGTGCCTCTAGTGACCCCCAAAATGGTCATTTAAGCCAAGTGTAGCTTCAGTTGTTTTTAATGCCAGTCATTGAATTTTTCAGGGCAATTGAATATTTGAGGTCTGAGTGGCCCTGGAAAATAAGAAATGCTTGTGGAAATGCATTGGCATCTCTGATGAATCAAAGAAAACGTAACTTTCTTTGGACAAGGTCCTTGTTAGAATGACTGTCTAATGAACAAGAGTATCAGATTAAGTGTGTTCTTAAATGGATCAACAGCTAACATATGTGGAATAAGTTTAAGTTTCATATATGACTTAATGTCTCATAACTAAAGAAGAATCCAGCATTGAAACCCTGTAGATATTTAAAAATTCAGTGTGGTGAGTTGGTTCATGCTTTTTGATATAGCTTCATTTTGCCTTTAGGACTGTACATGTCTATAGCCAAAAAGATATTCTAGAAGGTACAGCCACAATCAGAAATGCTGAGTTTTCAGAATCTTATGTAATATGCACTTCTGATTCAATATCAAGTTTATCTCTGTCAAATAAATACTGGAACCTTACAAAGGATGGCTCACATCTTCTGGTTTTCTCCAACATGCATATTCATACCAACTGGAGTCTAAAATTCTTCTATTTGCTTGGCTTTCCTAATGCTTTTAGTTTATTTTACCTTCCTGTTAAGCCAAAGAATGACCAAAAACTACAGTTTTCTAGGGTCAATGTGGTGGCCCTATATGGAGAGTGAGCTTGAGATTAAGAGTTTAGTTTTTAAGTCCTGGAAACTGACACAAAATGGTTTAATTTATTCTATTTTATTTTAGCTTTTTAGTTTTCTCACAAGACAAGTTTAATTTTCACCTGCTGGGTTTTGCTGACTACCTTTTGCCCTGCCTAGTGAAAGGCAAAATTCCAAGGGGATACAGAGTCCAAAGTCTTGGAGTGGAGTCTCAGTCCCACCGTCCATTAACCATGTGAGTACTGGTCATCTCCAGAGGCTTAGTTTTCTTATTTGCAAAATAAGAACCAAAACCTCTGCCCTGGGAGGATTAGGTAAAGGACTGTATGCCAAGATGTTTTGAGAACACTGTTTTCATTACCCAACTTTTTGCTTTATTTCTTTATAAATGAAAACTCTTTGAAGCTTAGTGCCTCCACTATCTTAACTTCTTAAGTGCAATCTTTCGTGTAAAATGCAATCAACTGTAACTAAAGATAAATGGAAGATAAAAATCAGGACCATCACCACTACCATCACCAACATCATAGAACAAAATATACAGTAATAAAAATAGTACCAGGCCAAGAGGAAGACCCTCTCCTACTTGACAGAACAAATAAACCAGTGGAGCTTCTTGCTATGCACACGCGAGTGCTGCTCATCAGTTCAGTAAGGAACTACCTACTTTGGTATGATTTGAGGGATTGTGAAAAGTATTTCTGTCCTACAATATAATCCTGCTAATGCCTTACAGTAGGGAGTGGGGGAAAAAAAACAGGAAACTAGCTTCGTTTTATATATTCTATGGGATATCCAACTGTATGAAGCATCTATGGGATCTGGGGCAATGTCAGAGGTGAAACTCAAGGTCCAATGACCAGTAACATTTAAAAATGAGGTTCTGAATTTCTGACCTCTGTTCTTTCAGCATCTGTGTGGAGGAGGTGAAGGTACATAGGGAAAGGCCATGGAAAGATAAAGGATCTTTGAGAATCCATGTGATCAAAACATTCTCCTCTATACGTTCTACTGATAGGGATTGATTACGGCAGGTGCTGTAATGGAATGAAGAGCAGCCTGGCCTGGGGGCAGGATACCTGGCTTCTAACCCTGGCTTTGCCACGACAAATTTTGCGTTTTGTCGTTTAGTCCTTCATATCTTTGGGACTCAATTTCCACATCTTTGAAATAAAGAGGTTGAATAAATAACCTCTTTGGTTCTTCTTATCTTCCTCTCCAAAATCTATTTTTCATTCTTTTTACAGTAAACATTATTTGAGCTCCTGCTTCTTGCTTGGTACTGTGTTAAGGTCTAAAGGCACAAAAATAAATATAACACAGGCCCTATTCTCAAAGAGTTTACAGACTAATGGGGCAGACAGGTGGGTAGACAAGTATATGTAATTAAAGAATGCTAGTATTAAGCTAGATGTCTGCCTAGGCCCCTTCTAATTCTAACATTTTATGATTTTAGATATTCTTTTAAAATGCCATACAATCACTGGAAGGGTTAAATCATTAGCAAAGCACAATTTGACCTCCTTGCAATTTGTCTGGTGTTTGTTGTCCAGTGACCTTTCTGTTCACCACTGAAAATAGTTTTCCATAATTCTTCACTCTCTGTTTTAGGTGTTTCACACAATGCAAGGAAATCTCTAACTTAATAAGAGATTATTTTAATGTACTTGACCAGTATATTATTTATACCATTATGTGGAACTCCAGATCCACCTGCGTACAACACTAAAAATAACAATAATGATTATTGCTAATGCCGCTATTTATTATTTGTATTAATATCATCCACTAAAGCCATTCTAGAATTCCCCAGAAAGATTTAGGCACTTTATCCTTTGTATTGCTGTATCATTACCTAACCCTCTCACCCTTCCTTCCTTCCCTCTCTCCCTCCCTTCCTTCCTTCCTCACATTGTTTTTATAATTCTTTTTTTATCTTATCTTCTCCGCTAGAATTTAAGCTTATCCAGAGCCCAGGCTTTGTCTTATCCATACAAGTATCCTGGAACTTAAAGCAGTGTCTGGGAACAGAGTAGGTATTCAGTGCATGTTAGGTGAATGAGAGAATTAATTTGATTTTCTTAACTATATCTCTTCGGACAATAAGATTTTTAAAATCATAATTTCTTTACAGGATACCCAACTGCATTTGGCCTTTAAGTACTTAGGTATTATTCCATTGGAAGACTGGTGACATTATGCATCCGTTTGTGTTTAAAGAAAGAGACTCAAGCTGGAGGTCATCTAACAGAACTTCAGATCTGTATTTTAAGTGTTTCTCTTTTTTTTGAAGGAACCCATTGTCTCCATGACTTCAGCCATCCTCCTTCCACTCTTGATCCCCCTCCTCACACACACCTCCTTTTGCTTGTTCACGTATGATGCAGCACCATTTTTGGAGAGACTTTTTATAAAGAGGCTGGACGCTAGATCCATTCAGGTGGCAGAGGAGTGAAAGAAGAGCTCCCAAGTTTCTTTGGTTTCTGTTATTTTCTCTCCCATTGAGGCATGCAGAGAGAGACTGTGCGTAAGAATCTGAAGGCTGAACTTGACACCATGGGGTACCAAAGAGGTAGTGGGTAGGACAAGGGTTTGGATGTGAAGATTTGAGAAAAGCATTTGGAGCCAGAACCAGCTCTCATTCATTTGCCAACTGATCAAATGTCCCTTTGGTTCCCTGAACTTATCCATGAAATTTGTGTCTTGGAAAAACTGCATTTGATGTTGGCAGGACACAAGTTTTATGTTTATCAGAATTGAGTTTTTAGCACTTTGTATTCTCTTTTCCCAAGTACTCCATGTGTTCTGAATAATCCTACCTAAGTTCCAATTCACAGTAGTGGAGAAATGCTGTGTGGGGTATGGAAAGATCAAAAAACATTAGCTTCAGGGTTTGTCTAATGCTTTTTTCCCCATTGTCCAGGGACAATGCCAGATTCCCCATCTATTTGGGACACAGAGAAGCCAGTAACATTCACATTAATCTAAATTATGTAGTCTTCATTTTGTTCTGACAACATATAATATTCTGTGTCTTGTTTATCACACAATAGAAGGACATTTCTCACTGAGTCATTTACTTACCATATTCTGTCTGCAGAACATTTGATTATGCTTTTAATTTTTATATAGTGCCATGGACATACATGGCAGGCAAATCATACTGTGAAAAATAAAAGGCTATGCAGTCAGGAAATTATAGTCCAAAGGAGTGAACTCTCTCAGCCAGTAAGAAAAGTTTGAGGTCAACTCAGAGGACTGAACAGTCATATTAAAAATTCACCTTAGTGCATGAGGTAGCTGAGAGATTCATTTAATCATGTGAAAAATATTTATTAAGGATCTGCCTTGTGCAGGCACTGTGCTAAGTGCTGGGGGATAAGATCTATGTCCTTATGGAGCTTTACAGAAAAATATTGAGGGTTGTGAAAAAGGATACAAAGAGAGCATATGGTGGACACAGAAGTATAGAACAGGAAGAGTTAGTCTCAACTATGGAAGTGATACTTAAACTGAGGCCTGAAGGGCTTAGTCAGCGTTTGAGGGTAGTGTGAGTGTGAGCATGTGTGTGAGCATGTGTGTGTGTGTGGGCGATAGTAGAGGGAAACGACCCTGGGGAGGGCTTTCTAGGCAATGGCCTATAGGGTGTGAATGACTCGAAGCAAGAATGAGAATGTTGGGTTTGTGGAACTATAAAGTCCAGTTTAGCTGGAGTATAGAGAAAGAAGTTAGTTAGGTAGAAAGATGGGCAGAATCCCTTTGAAGATGGGGAAGGACACGACAGTGACAGGAAAGTAATCTTACATCTGAGAGTAAGGTCAAGGGAGTGATGAGGAGGGTGGGCAGGACAAGGGTAATTAGTGGAAAGGAGATGGAATCCTATGATTGGAAAAGTCAGATAAGCATTTTCATTGTTTTACGGTATATTTAAGGTACAAAAGCCTTGAAGAAGTACTAAGAACTGTGTGATTGGGAAAGGTACTTCCCATATTAATGGAAACTAGACCATAGTAACCACATAGTTCTTAGTACTTCTTCAAGTCATTCACACCCTATAGGCCCACTGCTTAGAAAGCCTTTCCCAGGATCATAAACATGTGCCAACCTGCCTTAAAGAATATTGGCTGAAAATAAAGAGTTCAATTTAGAAATATTGATAACATGGGCTCCAATTTTCCTGTTGGCTAACTGGTCAAGTTTCTTAATCTGTTTGTCTCTCTGTGCCAACAAATGGGTAATAGTAAATGATCCTCCGTATCTCTCAGGCATGATATGAGGACAAATGAGAAGAAAGTTGGAAAAGGCTTTGAGGAATACTGTGCTGTAGAATTATAAGTCTTTCTAGATTCTTCTTTGTGTAGAGACTTCTTCACTCTCTTTCCATGATGAGGGGCAATGAGTCTAGTCCCTTCTCTCCCAGGGGTCAGAAAGGGAATTAAGATAGATACTCTGAAAGATGTGTGTCACAAGGAGGGATGGAAGTTGTATGGGGATAGAGAGGTGGCATTTAGGGAGCAGACAATTTGGGCTTTCAACAAGCCAGGATGATAAAATAACATGCATGAAAATATACTTAATTCAAATGTAGGAATTACATTGGAGAGGAGGTTGGAGCTAGGAGAAATGTAGCCAGAAACTGAATGGTGAAAGACCTACAGGGAGGGCAAGTTGTTTAAATTGGTTTCGGAAGGTACTCAGGAGCCCAGGAAGGGACTAATCCAATTAGCATAATATACTAATAGTATAATAAGCATAATAGGATATCATTGTGGTGTGGAGTAGAGAGCACTGAGTGTTAAATGTAGCATATTCTTATAAAGCTTCAATTTGGTGTCATCGTTTTATAAAGAACTTATTATTTTTCTTTTCTCTATCTTTGAATAAACATCCTTGAAGAACAAGACTGGCAAATACCACTGTGAAGGAACTTAGAAAAATTGGAAACATGGAAATCAATTGCAAAGCAGATTAGGATGAGTTCTAATGTCAAAGGAAGTGATCATGTCCTTACAACTTTGCAACTTTTATCAGTGATCTTTTACCTCATGTCCACAGGAAAGCCAACCAAAGCTGTGATGGAGGATATTTGGGAGGGGCTTGAGCCAAAACTCAGAACTTCCTACATCACTGCAACTGAGTTGCAGAACTCTTACTCTGCCTCCTGCAGAAGGCTTTCCTGTAGTCCTGTGGGTGAAAACTTGCTCCCGCCTCAGTGTTCAGCTTCTCCTTCCTAGGAAGGAGCTCCAGGTTGGTGGCACCTTGCTGAGGCCATGAGTGAGGCCTGGCCTCTCCTCAATCCTGCCTTGGTATGTCCTTTAGAAAAATGCTGAGGTTTGGGGCCTTCACCCTGGGTACTCAACAGTAACTTCAGGGAGCTAATGTGTAAAATACAGTAATAAGAATACATACCAATGAATTTATTAAAAAATTTCATCACAGCTTTGGCAAGGATGGGAACCATTGTCTGGAACTTGTTTGTCGATTTGTAGAATGTTATATGCCTTTACACACCCTCCTTTCAGAATAGAAAGATTAACAACAAAAGATATATTTTCAAAGCTCCGCACAGTCATGATTCACACTTCACTTTGGAAAGCACACGGATGACTCCTCCTTTACATTGTAAAAGGTTCCAGTCAATCTCTATTCCAATGGACTTCTTGGGACTTTTGCTGTGATGTGTGTGGAAAGCAGAAACACTGTGATCCAACCTCCATCTCCTTTACAAAGGCTTCTTTGTCATTGCTTTGGACTTTGTGAAACTCTCCCCCCACCAAAACCAAAAAAATGGTTTCAAGTGCTGTAACCCTCGTATCATAGGAGTCTGTATCACCAACAGCATGGAACTGCCTCCAAATTGCCTTCTTTCCTTGCTGGGGTGAAGATAATGCTTTTGGAGCATCTACAGCAGGTAAGGTACTTTGGGGAATATCAAGGACTTACATTCTCAGGAGGGGTCAGGCTAGTTTTGTAGTCCTTAATTTTCTTAGTTCTGTCCAAATTTCATGTTAATGAGGCCAAGGTTGGAGGATGAAAATCACAGGACCAGGCTACCACCTTAGAGAAGTGTTTGGTGGTATCTACTAAAGCTGAACACACACCAACCCTATGACCCAGAAGTTACATTTCTGTTGGGTACAGAGATGCATCAAAAGGCATATGTAGGGGAGTGGATGTAGCTCAAGTGGTTGAGTGCCTGCTTCCTATATACGAGGTCCTGGGTTCGATCTCCAGTACCTCCTAAAAACAAAATAAACAAAACAAACAAACAAACAAACAAAGCCAACTCTCATTGGGGAGTGGATATAGCTCAGTGGCTGAGCACCTGCTTCCATGTATGAGGTCCTGGGTTCAATCCCTGCTACCTCCTTAAAAAAAAACAAAAACAGAACATGTATAAGAATGTTTATAGCAGAATTATTCACAATAGCCAAATCCTGGAAACTACAAAAGTACACATTGACAGTGGAAAGTATAAATAAATTATGGTATTTTTACACGATGAGCTAATATGCAGTAATTGGAATGAATGATCTCTACTAAATGCAATAACAAGGATGAATCTTAACAAATAAAGTTGAGTGAAAGAAGCCAAGCAAAAAAGAATATACACTGATTCCATTTATATAAAGCAAAAACAGGCTAAACTAATCCATGGTGTTAGAATTCAGGAGAGTTTTTCCTTTTGGGGGATGGGTTGTGACTAGAAGAGAGCATAAGGGGAGCTTTTCCGGTGGTGGTTGGATACGTTCAGTTAGTGCATCCAGTGTGTGAAAATTCATTGAATTCCATTCTTATGATATGTGCATTTTTCTGTACATACGTTATAATTTGATAAAACAGTAAAGGAAATAACAAGGCTGGATGGTTTCATTCTGTTAAGTGATTGTTAGTTAAACGCCAATCTTTAAAGAGTCATCTAGGAAAGGTATTGCTATTAGTTGTTAGAAAGAACAGAATTGGGGAGCTAACTCACTCCAAACCTATCAGCACAATTCAAAACAAATAAACGAAACAAAAATCAAAACTAAAAGATTTTAAATCCCTATTGATTGACATCACCACCTGTTACGAATTGAATCATGTCCCCCACAAGGACCTGTTCAAGTTCTAACCCCTGGTCCTGTGGATGTAAACTCATTTTTAAATGGGATCTTCAAAGATCCTATTAAGATGAGGCCAAACTGAATCAGGGTGGACCAGTATGACAGTAGTCCTTATAAGCAGAGGAAATTTGGACACAGGAGGAGACAGGAGACAAACGGTCATATGACAGAGAGAGAGACTGAGTTATGAATTGCTGGCAAGCTACTACCAGACCCTACAGACCTCAGAGAAAGCATGACCCTGCTGACACCTTAAATTTGGACTTCTAGCCTCCAAAACTGTGAGAGTGTAAATTCCTATTGTTTGAGCCAACCTGTCTGTGGTATTTTTTATACCAGCTCTGGCGAACTAAGGCACCATCTCACTCCACCCATTTGGTCTGTATACCTTTTGTCTATGTGTAATCAGAGGGCTCCAGCTGCCTCCAGTGACCCAGTGACCCAACAGGAAAGAACACACATGACAGGCAAACGTCTACTCAACACGGCATCACAGTTGGATCAATGAGACCAGATGAGGGCATCTGTGCTTGGCTGCGAGAAGCTTTTAAGCTGAATTTGGTGATCTCTATGTAACTTCTTCATCATTAACCTTGGTAAAACCAAGTTTTCATCCTCTCTCAGACCACAAATAACTTTCCTGAGTTATTGCAAATTCACTTGAGGACACCCAAAAGGAGAAATAAGACTAAAAGCTTTTGGTGTAGGGCTTACTCATACCTATAGTACCCATTGAGTTACTCTACCATGGCAAACATCTTATTGGGCCAATTCAGAGGACATGAAGACTATGTTATTCTTACCTTTTTGACATCTTGGGATGGAAGTTAGATTTGTGTGCAACCAACTTATAAATCTTGAGGTCTGCTATATCAAAAAGTTCCCTGAATTATAATTATAATTAATTTTTTATTCACTAAATGGATAATTATTGAGTAACACTTGAGCAAACATTCCCCTTTCTATCCATGGAGCCACTTCTAACCTTGGATTCTCTGTTAGTGAAATTGGAAGAATAAAAACACTTTAAATAATAAAGTAGTTTTAAATAACACGGACTCCAAAACAGAAAAAAAAAACAACAGTTTGAATCCTGGTTTGGACACTTAATTTCTACATAATCTTGGGCAAGTCACTTAATCTCTTTAAGCTTGATTAAGATAGGAATAATAGTTGAAACTACCTCTTCGGTTTTTGGTAAGGATTAAATGTGATTAAATGACATTTCCACCTTATCCTAAATTAGACTTATAGCTGGATTTGAAGGAGCCAGAAGCTTGTTTCTTACAGTCCTTGTAATGGAGACTGACAGTCCTCAGAACTTTCTTACTGCTTCTTTTTTCTTTCTTTATTAGAGTAGCTGTGGGTTTACAGAACAACCATGAAAAAAATACAGGATTCCCATCTATCACCCTATTAGTAACACCATATGTTGGTGTGGAAAATTTGCTATAATTGATGAAAGCACATTTTTATACTTGTACTATTAACTATAGCCCATGGCTTAATGTAAATTCACTCTATTGTGCAGTTCCATGAATTTTTAATATTGTTACCATATATACAACCTAAAATTTCCCCTTTAACCACATTCAGATATATAATTCAGTGCTGTTATGTTCACAATCGTGTGCTACCATTACCAATCATCTTCATTTTTCTAAATAGGAACCTGTACCTTTTAAGCCTTAACTTCCTATTCCCTATCCCTATCCCATGCCCTGGTAACATATATTCTAGATTCTGACTCTGTGAGTTTGCTTAGTCTAAATATTTCACATCAGTGAGATCATACAATATTTGTCCTTTAGTGTCTGGTTTATTTCACATAACATGATGTCTTCAAGGTTCATCCATGTTGTCCCATGATTCAAAACTTCATTCCTTTTTACAACTAAATAATACTCCATTTTATGTATAGACCACATTTTATTCATCACTTCATTGGTCGATCGACACTTGTATTCGTTCCATCTTTTGGCAGTTGTGAATAATGCCACTATGAGATTAATGTGCAAATATCTATTTGAATACTTGCTTTCTATTCTTTTGGGTACATACATAGTGGTGGAATTGCCAGGTCATATGGTTGTTCTGTATTTAGATTTCTGAGGAATTGCCGAACTCCCTTCCATAGCAGCTTCACCCTTTCACACTGTGACCAGCAATGAATGAGTGTTCGTATTCCTCTACATTCTCTCCAACATCTTGTAATTTTCCATTTTACTAATAGCAGCCATTATAATGGGTGTGAAATGGTATCTCTTTGTGGTTTGAATTTGCATTTCCCTGTTGGCTAATGATGTTGAGCATCTTTTCATGTGCTTTCTGGCCATTTGTATATCTTTGGAGAGATGTCTATTTAAGTCTTTCACTCATTTTTTAATTAGGCTGTTCATCTTTTTGTTAAGTTGAAGGGTTTCTTTATATATTCTGGATATTAAACCTTTAGCAGATATGTAATTTCCAAATATTTTCTGTCATTGTGTAGGTTATCATTTTACTTTTATGATAAAGTCCTTTTTAAATTTTTTTGAGGTCACACTTATCTATTTTTTCTTTTGTTGCTTGTGCTTTGATAAAGTCTAAGAAACCATTTCCTAACACAAGGTCCTGAAGATATTTCCCAACATTTTCTTCTAGGAGTTTGATAGTTCTAGCTCTTATATTAAGGTTTTTGATGTACTTTGAGTTGATTTTTGTGTATGGTTTGAGCCTGGGGCTCTCTTCCTCTTTGTTTTTGTTTTTTTATTCAAATCGAGATCCAGTTTTCCCAGCACCATTTCTTGAAAGGACTATTCTTTCTCAATTGAGTTGTCAAAAATCCATTGGCCATAAATGTGAGGGTTGATTTATGAGCTTTCATTTCACTTCCATTGCTCTATATGTCTATCCTTGCACCAGTACCATGCTGTTTTGATAACCATTGCTTTGCAATAAAATTTAACATTAGGAAAGTGTGAGTCCTCAAACTTCATTCTTCTTTCTTCAAGATAGCTTTGACTATTCAGAGCACCTTACCCTTCCATTTAAAAAAATTTTTTAAGATTTATTTATTTATTTATTTACTTTTATCCATTTTAACCCCCACCCCACCCCCTTTTTTGCTGTTTTGTGTCCATTCACTGGGCAATTCTCTGTGTCTGTTTCCTGCCCTCTCTTCTTATCCTTCTCCTCCTGTCTTCACTGGGATTCAATCCTGGGAACCTCCATGTGGGAGAGAGGTGTTCTGTCACCTGCACCACCTTAGTTTCTGGTTTCTTGGCGCGTCTTATCTTGGCTCTCCCTTGTATCACTCTCCTGTTACGTCATCATCTCGCTGCGTGACTCAGCAGGGCCTGACGGCACCTTCTATGTTTTTCTTTATTTTACTGGGAGGTCCCGGAGATTGAACCCAGGTCCCTCCATATGGGAGATGGACGTCCAACCACTTGAGCCACATTCACCCCCCATTTAAATTTGATGATTGGTTTTTCCATTTCTGCAAAGAAGGTTGTTGGAATTTTGATTAGGATTGCATTGAATCTGTAAATTGTTTCAGGTAGGATTGATATCTTACCAATATTTAGTCTTCCAATCCATGGCTATGGAAAATCCTTCCATTTATTTAGGGCTTCTTTGATTTCTTTTAGGGCAAAGTTTTGTAGTTTTCTGTGCACAAGTCCTTTGCATCCTTGGTTAGATTTATTCCTAGATATTTGGTCCTTTTAGTTGCTATTGTAAATGGAATTTTTTTCTGGAGTTCTTCTTCTGATTGGTCATTACTTATGTATAACAATGCTACTGATTTTTGCATGTTGATCTTGTACCTCCCCACTTGCTGAATTCATTTATTAGCTCTAGGTGCTTTGTTGTGGATGTTTCAGGATTTTCTGTTTATAGGATGAATTCATTTGCAAACAGGGAAAGTTTTACCTCTTCCTTTCCAATGTGGAGCATTTAATTATTTTATTTTATTATTTTAATTTAATTTAATTTAATTTAATTTAATTTAATTTAATTTTTTGCCTAGTACTCTGGCAAGAACTTCCACTAAAGTTTTGAAGAACAGTGGTGACAGTGGGCCTCCTTGTCTTGTTCTTGATCTTAGAGGGAAAGCTTTCAGTCTTTCACCATTATGTAGGATGTTAATTGTGTGTTTTTCATATATGCCCTTTATCATGTTGAGTACATTTCCTTCTATTCATAGTGTTCTAAGTGTTTTTAGCAAGTAGGAATGATGGATTCTGTCAATTGCCTCTGCTGCATCAATTGAGATGATCATGTGGCTTTTTCCTTCATTCTGTTAATGTTTTGTATTACATTAATTGATTTTCATATATTGAACCATCCTTACCTTGCACACCAGGGATAAATCCCACGTGATCATGGAGCATAATTCTTTTAATGTGCTGTTGAATTCAGATTGCGAGTATCTTGTTGAGGATTTTTTGCAGGTATAGTCATATGAAATATTGGTCTGTACTTTTCTTTTGGCATCTTTATCTGGCTTTGATATGAGGGTGATTTTGTCCTCATAGAATGAATTAGGGAGTATTCCCTCCTCTTCGATTTTTCTGGAAGAGTTTGAGCATAATTAGAGTTAAGTCTGCCTGGAATGTTAGCCATTTGTTCCTGGCCTTTCTTTGTTGGAAGGTTTTTGATTACTGATTCAATCTCTTCACTAGTAATTGATTTGTAGAGATCTTTTTTTTCTTTTGAGTCAATGTAAGTAGTTTGTATGTTTTTAAGAATTTGTCCATTTCATTTAGGATATCTAACTCATTGGCCTTCAGTGTTCATAGTATCCTCATATAGTCCTTTTCATTTCAGCAGGTTGTATTTCAGTATACCTTTACATTTCCGATTTTCATGATTTTCTCCTCTCTCTTATTTTCTTTGTTAGTCTAGCTAAAGTTTTGTCAATTTGATTGATCTTTTCAAAGAACTGACTTTTTGTTATGTTGATTCTTTATATTGTTCTTTTGTTCTCTATTTCATTTATCTCCACTGTAATCTTTGTTACTCCTTTCCATTTACTTACTTTTCTTCAAATTCTTCAGTTTAGAGGTTAGGGCTCTGATTTGAAGTCTTTCTTCTTTTCTAATATAAGCCTTTAGAGCTATAAGTTTGCTTCTCCTTACAGCTTTCACTGCATTCCATATGTTTTGGTATGTTGTGTTTTTATCTTCATTTGCTTCAAGATATTTCCTAATTTCACTTCTGATTTGCTCTTTAACCCATTGGTTGCTTAAGAGTATGTTGTTTCATTTCAACATATTTGTGAATTTTCTGTTTCTCCCTCTGTTACTGAGTTCTAGCTCTATTCCATTGTGGTCTTTCTTTCTTTCTTTCTTTCCCTTTACCCCTGAGCTGTTCTTTCCCTAAAGGAGCTGAGACCTAAGTGATTTATTTATTGGGAATGTAAGGAAGGGAAACAGACTGACTGACTGACTGCCATGGGTGGATGGAGGAGGGGTCCCTCCCCAGGGTATCACTGCAGGGCTCCAGCTTCCCCACCAGGATGGGTGTGAGATGGAAGAGGTGAGTGGCGGGGAGGGGCTCCAGTGACAGGTGGACGGGAGGGGTGGGTGAAGGGCTTTCCCCAGCCCAGCTGTCAGGGAACCCTCCTGTGGTATTTGAGGTACCCCTTCCCCACTTCTTGCTCCCTCCAGCCCCCAATCT
>JAQZBX010051323.1:0-13570 GCA_029593785.1 Cabassous unicinctus | reverse complement strand
AGGGTAAAGACAATATGGAATGAGCAGTAGAAGAAGATGGTGATAAATATAAGCTACAGCCACATGACCAGTTATAAGAAATACAGTTATGCGTATTTTTTATATGTTTTGCTATGAATATATTTGTATATATACATAAAGCAAATATCTTTGTTTCCTTCCCTATCTTATTTTCTTATCATATAACACAAGTTTATTAACTTGATGCTATAGTATTTAAGTTACAAGATATAAAGGTTAAGAATGAATATTACCCCAAGGTCTTGTATCCTTTTCTGGGGAAAGTGTGTTTCTGCTTATATACAGGTCAGTTGAATTATGTTTGCTGAAACTATGACTAATTGTTTTTATTTAGAGATTGAGTGTGGTTTAAGGATATGTGTATGGGTGCCAAATTGACAAAGGGTAGATTGTGATGGTTCAGTTCACCAGGTTATGTTGTCCACTTGTTTGGTCAAGCAAGACTGGCTTGTTTCTTACTGTGATTTCATGGAATAAAATCATCACATGATTGCATCCGTGCCTGATTTCATCTACAATCAACAAAGGAGTATGCCTTCAGCAATGAGAGAAGTCTCACCCAATAAGTTGATGGTTTTAAAGGGAGAACTGGTAATTTTAGCAAGTCAAAAAGAATTTCTATTTCTAATTAAGCCAGCCAGCTTCTCCTGGGAAATTCATTCAACCTGGAACAGAGTTCCCAACTTGCAGCCTGCCCTGTGGAATTTGGATGTGCCAATCCTTCTGGTCACCTTAGCAAATTCTTAAAATCAATGTCATTATATTTACATAAATATTCCCTTGGTACTGTTTCCCTGGAGAACCTTGGCTATTACATATAATGGTAATTGTGTAATTTAACCATAATAAATATAATATATAGTATATAATATATGTGATATACTATATATGTTCTTCCCTTATAAAATGAATTTCTTAATGGAAATAAATTAATGTTTTAAAAATCTTGTACATTCTAGAATAAAGTATAAGTAAATCACAAAAATGTGATTAGGGTGAATGAAACCTATTTATATATGTCATGAAGCCAGAATCTTTGAAGGAAGAAATTAATAACACTGACAACAAATTCATTTCAATCTTCACTTTGGAAAACATGCCATAAAGAATGCTAAACAACAAATGAAAATTTTTGTTGTAACTTTTTTTTTTACTATATCCAAATGAAGCGTTGGAATCCTTAATTTAAGAAGCATATTTATAAGTCAAAAAGAAAGTTCTTAAAACCAAGAGGAAATTGGCAAAGTATATTTATACAGGAAATAGAAACACCAATGCCTACAAATCAATTTAACTTCACTAATTATTAGGGGAATTTAAATAAAACCAAATACTAAAAGGCTTAGAATATTTATTCTTTTTCTGATTTGAGAAAAAATAAATCAAACAAAATAGAGGAAAAGCACATAATGCAAATTACTCAAGGTATAAAAATTTTTAACATCTTCATGGAAAAATTTCATGCTCTATCTGTGTGAATGTGTGTGTACATAAATTTACAGAAATGGGAGTAACATATGCTAATCTCTAAACCACTTTTGCTTTACAGCTTTCCATGTCACTGTATTAAATATAAAAGGACTTTAACTGCACAGGATTCCTTTAAACTCATTTTTATAATATAAGTAAACCCTTATTTGCCTTTCAGAAGGGCTGCCCAATTTATGCTCTACTGAGTGTGTATATAACTTCCTATTTTGCCACAAAATTGCTGACAAAGTTCCATAACAATTAATTTAATCATTGATGTTCATGTCAGGAACTAAGGCTACCAGTATAAAAGGTAAATTATCACCGCCCACTGTTACCTACCAATCTAATCAGTATGCTTTCACAAAAAATATACTGTATAAATAATAAAAGAGGACTTTATTAAGTTCTGCATGAGTCAGAGAAAAAAGCACATCTGGAAGAGAATGATATCCAGGAAATAATTACTAATATTTAGTAATATTTTTTTTTTCATTTAGCTTCCAGCTGGAATTTTCCTGGCCACTTTAAATACCTTGTAATAATAAGTAGATCATTATTGGGTACAGTCTGTACCTCATTTCAGCTACATTTTTGGACTATCGTTCTCCAAAGAAATACTCCATGAGAAAAGTCACCACTATGTTTCAAAGCAAATTAAAGCAAATTAGATAACTGCACACATAGAATACTCCAGTTTGCCTCGGGCAGCTTATTGTTTGTAGAAAAATAGCTAAACATTAAAACACTTGGTGATGGTACCTAAGAGAATGTGTGTTTAATATTGTAGATGAAGTCAGAATTTTCTGATCAATGATCACAATTGTTTCAGGATATATTATACTTTGAAGTTAATTCATATTTCCAAACTCTGGCCTGAATAACGCAAATTGTTTTACTAATTTAATACAATTTAAAAGCATAGCCATACATCAAAAGCAAGCAGTAATACAGCACACAGAATGAAAAGTCATTCTCAGCATTTTTCAGCCTGTGTTGTGTGAGGTGATGTTTTGGAGGCCATGGAAAATTATGGTTTCTGGTTGAGAAGTCACACTTTCCTGAATTGGAATCTTGGCCCAAGGCTTTCCTAACTGTAAAATTTATACTTTAGTCATTATAAATGTAAAATGGTTATAGAACTAACCTCACAGTGTTTTTCATTGTTGCTGTTTTATAATTTTTTTAAAGTTTTTAATGAAGTAAATTGTATTGCTCAATAGATGGCCACTATTAAGACTGGAAGAAAGCACAGCTTCAGTTTATGATAAATCCATACTAAATATGAGAACTTCAAGAAATTGAATACAGAAAGAAAGGAATATTGTTTAAGTCAATAAAACTACTGGTCCACCAGATACATGCTTTGTCCAATGCTGAATAAAAAGAATCAATACTTGGTGAAAGCTGAAGCTAAAGTCAAATACCACCATTGTGGACTAAGAATAAATTTGAAATATTATCCATTGTTATTACTATCAGTAAATTAAAATTTAGTAGTTAAATTTCAAATCTCTGCTGATGAATTATTACTGTGGTCTATATAAATAAACTTTTGGAAACATATTTTTTATTTTTTCTAAAAGATACTTAGATTATATAAAATGTTACATTAAAAAATATAAGGGATTCCCATATACTCCACTCCCTACATCTCCCACTTTCCCCCTCATTAACAACTTCTTTCATTAGTGTGGTACATTCATTGAAATTGATGAACACATTTTGGAGCATTGCCACTAAGGATGGATTATAGTTGCATCTAATTCTAAGGAATTAAGACAAACCCCAATGGTAATACTGTGAAAAACTGCCTTTCAGATAATGCTCAAAAAGTGTTTTGCTTTGAAATTTGTTTAGGGAAAACAAAATGTGTTGGGTATTTCATTTTCCCTTTATGCTTTCTTCTTTTCATCATATATTTTTAGTGTTCTTAATCATTTATAGAATAAAAATGTTAACATGTCTTAGTGTTTATCTCCTGTTAAGTTTTGAAATGGCCAGTGGACAAGTTACATTCAATCCATCCTTACAGAATGTGAAGTATCCCTGAACCAGACTTTTTGTTAAAAATTTATTGCATAAAATAAATGAATTAGCAAAAGATAATTATAGTTATCAAAGATTTTATCACTAAGTGTTTCGAATTTAGTACCCCAGATAATTTCACAAAGATTTGAATTATAATGCCATATCTATTTTTCTGTCTTATAATATTATTTATAATATTATGAATATGTTTTGTTTCAAGACTATGTTATGTTTAAATATATATCTATGCATATTCTTATTACCAGTTATTTATTTTTATAAATTATTGCAAATATATTAACCAATATATTAAATTATTATATTAAGGTTCATTAATTAGCACATTTTATTCTTTCAAAAAAAATTATTTGCACTGTAACTGACTGAAGTTTCAAACATATAAAATAAATAAATAAGGTTTTCCTACCCATTATAATTAGAATACTTTACTTGAAGATGAACCTTGGATATTAACAATTCTCAGAGGACAAGGAAATCACTGATTGTGTTACCATAATTAGATATGATCACATTGACATTATCCCAGGGTCTTTGTTTAGACCCAAGTTCACCAATAACAGAAATAACAGCTGTTAGTGCTTCAATTTCTAGGCTATAGCTGAAGCCATAGAGCAGAATATTAACGAGAAGTGAGTCCAACAAACAACCTTGGTGCAAACATAAAGCTGACATCAGGAAATAATCTTGCTCATACTGATAGTATGCAATTCAGAAGAAGATGAACACAGTGTAGAAATTCCATATTGAAAACTGCATTTCCAGACAGAGCCACATAGAATATTCCCTCAAACACATTTGGCAATGGAGAAACATCAATATTTAGTAAGAAATAACTGGAATTGAAAACTCACTGTGTAAGGGTTACATTTGTATCATTAAATAAATGGCTTTCAAGCTTTTTTATAACTTAATCCATAATGACTTTTAGTAATTCTTAAACTGTTTTATTTTCTTAATAAAATTTTGAGTACATAACCACCCTCAGTCCCTGAGTGGGATAGAGTGCTAAATTACAGTTAAATTTTCAGTTTCTGTGGTGGAAACCTTTGCTATTTCAGAAGTTTCTGAGAATGTTGGGACCTTTTCATGAGTAGCTCTTGCCTTAAGATTGATACTTCTACTTGCCCTTGTGATGGAGAAAGGAGGAATAGGATTAAGAGTGGTAGAAATTGCCAAAAAGAAAATAAAGAACAAAAATAAAGGTCATTTTGGAAGAAAAACAGTGCAGAAATCTTCCTATGCCTTGGTTGTTTTCTCCTCCAGAAAGCTACTCTGTTTTTAATTTCACAATAGAGCCTTATCTCTTATGCACTTTAAAAAATCTAGTATTTTATCCAATATGCCTATTTCCGTGCAATCTTGGGAAGTCATTTAACTTCTCCACACCTCTGTTGGGTAATATCTGAAATGAAGAGGGTAATGGTAACTTTCTTTTTCATAAGGTTGTTGTACCATTACATTTGTTGCTACATAATAAGATCTTAGAAAATTATTTTCTTTGTATATGTCCATTAAAAATAGATATTGATGATTCTAGTGATGATGATTGTTATATTCATAAAACATTCCAACATTAAAAGAGCTGATTTTGGTTTGGAATTTATCAATTTATTACAAAATTTCCCCAGATTATAAACTAAGAAATATGTAAATGAAATAGACAAAATAATGGTCTCTGAAAGATGTCCATGTCTTAATTGCACAAATCTAGAATATGTTACTTTACTTGGCAAAAGGGCTTTGCACATGTGAATAAGGTTAAGGACCTTAAGCTGAGGAGATGAGCCTGGATAATGCAAGTGTACCCAATATTATCACACAATCCTTAAAAGTAGAGAACTTCTCTGGCTGTGGCTGGAATAAGAGATCTGACAACATATGTAGGGCATCTAGAGGACAGTGTTAGAAGGACTCAACTTACTCTTGCTGGCTTTAAAGATGAAGGGAGATGACTACCAGCCAAGGGATGCAGGGTAGCCTCTAGAGTCTGGAAAACGCAAGGAAACATTCTCTCCTAGAGCCTCCAGAAAGGAATGCAGTCTTACTGACACTGTGATTTAGGCCCCCAAGACCAGGTTTGGACTTCTGACCTACAGAACTGTGAGGTAATATTTTTATATCTATATTTGGCTTGCCCTGCTACTTTCAGATTTTCCATTTTTTTATTGTTTTAGACCACTAAGTTAGGGTAATTTGTTTATGGCAAAAACAGAAAAGTGCTACAATAAGCAAAATAAATTTCAGTGGTGTTAGGACCATTTGGGATCTCACCCTGGCTATGGATTTAATCATGTGTTACAGTTTTTAGAATTCTGATCACTAGCCATCCTCAGTGATCAGGCCACAGCAGAGGTGATAATCAAGAAAGAGTTGTTAACATAGATAAGGCCGTATTCAAGTGGAAGCAGAGGGCATATGTTAGAAAGCTGCACAGGATTCATTTAACAGCATTTTGGAAGTTTAAAACCTAGAGATGACCTGTTGGGATTTCAACTAGTCCTTAGGGGAATCAAAATGAGCACAAAAGCGTTGCTGAATGAGATTGGAAACAGAGCCAAGCTAGCTAAATAATTACGAGTAGTATTTTATCTAGGTAATGGTGTGTTTGATGAAACAATCATACCTCTAGTAGCTGGACTGTTCTCATACTTTATAAATTGTTCCTGCTTTTCCTTGTGGGGGATGGACAAACACTAAAATTCTACTCCTATATTTGGCCTGCCCTGCTATTTTCAGACTTTCCATTCTGGTATATTATATATGTAACAAGTATGAACCTGAACCATCTCATTGAATCAAAAAGAAGACCTTTACAAACCAGAGAATATATTTTCCTTGACGTTCCCAACACACAGGTGGTGAAATTCTGAAAAGTTAATCATAATCAATATCCTGTGTTTCTGGCTAAAGGCAAGGTAACAAGACAGGGAACAGGGCAGTCATCAAAGAGTGTTTTACACAAATGAAACAGAATGATGATTGTTGAAATATACCCTTGCTAACATGCTGGGAGTGTTTAGAGACTGGGTAAACATATCTAGTGTTGATGTATATCAGCTAAAGGTCATCTTCTCCTTTCAGCAACAAAAGCCAGAACTAGTTTAGGTTTACTGTTCCCATAGAAACAATAGATTTTTCAGTTTCCAGCCTTATTTAAGGTTCTGTCTTGAAAACTCAATATTAGAAAGAAGTTTCAGTATAATGTTGAGAATATTTTTAAACAAGGTGAGATTTAGATGTTTGAAGTACAAAAAGGTATTCAATCACTTGTCAATTTTATAGCCTAAATATCCTCCCCTGTCTCTCTATCTCTACTCCTCCTTTGCCCAAACTACAACAAGCACAATATTCTTCCTTGCAATCATCACCTTACCAGAATTCCTGTATCTAGTCTTGACCCTGTCTAATTAACAATGACCTTTGAAAAGAGAGTGGTCTTAAATAAGCAAGCAAACAAATATGCCTGTCTTACTGATTTTTAGGATGCTTTATGTATTGTATTTCCTCCTTCTAGAATGTTTCTCTTCTGCCCTCCCTTTTATTTATTTATTTATTTATTTATTTATTTATTTATTTTTTGCCTCCTAACTGTACGTCTTTCAATTCCCCATTCTTTCCAAGCTCCCTTCCACATAAAAGCTTTTGCATGCCCATTGCCCCCACCTGAAAAGCCTGGACCCTACCCAATCCCAAATGCCCCTCTCCCTCACCTTTCCCTTCTTATTTACTGGTCATTCTTCAGGTGCCAGTTTGTATGTCATTTGTTGAGGATACAAACCTGATTACTCCAACAATTAGAACTAGAGAAGTGCTATAAATACTTACATACTTTTGATAATAAATGATATGCTAACTGAATTGCAAAGTTAGCTCAATAAACATAATTATTTTACAGAAATATCTCATTTGGCATATTTATCTTCTTTTGAATGCAATATATTCAGTAATTTGGGGAAATAAACTGCACAGAATAGACTATTACACATTTTAATTAGAATAATTTGTTTTATGTAAAGAAGAGATCAAGAAACCAAAATTTACATACATGAACCTAGTTAGCACTAACTCAATTTTTATAGAAATAGATAATTCCAGGTTCATAGAGGCAGAGTATCATGGTGATCATTAAGGTCATCCTCTTTTCCACAAGCATCTCCTCAACTGTACCCATGAGAAGTAATCAACTTGACGTTGAAAACACAATACATAATAATTTAATTCTTGCAAGATTTTGCTGGATAACTATAATGAGAGAAACTATTTTTAAATAATAAATTAAAGCTACCTCCCTATATATAATATAATAATATATTCCAAATAATTCTGGCAGATAACAGTGTTTCATTTCATTGAAAGCACATATAGTTTTCCACAGCCCTTCTTTTCTTCTCCAGTCTATACCTACAGTAGGTTCTCATAAGTCATTTTCTCGAAACTCTCTTACAGAGATTTCCTTCCTGATTATGGTATACTTTTGTCAAAGATAGGGTTTTAATAGTGTATCTTGACTTGCATTTAAAATTCTTGATATGGTTAGCATCTACCAATCTCTGGCTGACATATATATATATATTACATTATGGTTTATATTTTAGACCATACACTTTTATAAATTTTGATGTTATTTAATATGGCTTGTGTCCATCATTGCAAGATCATGTAGAACACCTCCATTGCCTACTAAATACCCTTTGTTCCATCTTTTCTATTCCTCCCTGCCCCTCCCCTTGGGGCCCATGGCAATCCCCTGACTTCACTCCTTAGATGACAAGATTCATAGTTCCTTGCAACAACCCTGAGGTCTTGGCACACTGGTTTGTTCTCCCTATTAGGAGCAACCCATGCTCCCACCCCTCTGTTTGTGAGACTCCTCTGTTTGAGAGACTCCCACCCCTCTGTTTGTGAACATATCGGTCCTCCCCGGGATGGGAGTCCAGCTCCTTCCCTCTCATTATGTGGGTCTCCACCCGCAGATATTACATTAAGACAAAATGATCACTCACCCGCTCCCTAGAAGCCTGCTCCAGGTGTGCCTTGTCCAGAATCCCCCCCAATCTAACACCCTAAACCAGTAACCCTTCCTTGTCATATTGGCATAAAATCATTCCCAACTTTGTACTTTCAACCACATACGCGATATTTTTTTTAATGCATATATATCCTTAATAACTTAGTTGATGGTAATCATATGACCGTGAAAAATATGATGTTTTGTGTCAACTAAAATGTTTTATATTGTGGCTTTTAAATTATATTTCTTATCTTTTTCTCATTTTTACATTCAACCAGCAGGACATTTTTTTCTTTCAATTTTCATTATTGTTTAATTTGATGACTATCAAATTTAATTTAATGATTATCAAATTTGAAGATTATCAAATTTATCTGATGACTTATCAAGATTATGGTTATAAATTATTTTCATTTAATGTATTTGCTGTATCACCTATTGTTGTGTCATGTGAACATTTCAGCAATAATAGTTCCAAACCAGTTGGGAAAACTAAGAAATTTGAAACTACTACCATTTAAAAGAAAGGAGTAGGGGGAATTAACTAAGACTTTGTTGAACTGTATGGTTTTTTGTTTTTTTTTTTTTAAAAAAAAAACATCATTCAAGAGGCTTATTTTTTATCATTCAAGAGGCTTATTTTTTTTCTTTACAGGTAATGTCTGTGAAAATTATCCCTTAATTTCTCATTCTTAGTTGTAAATAACAAAGATATTATACTGAATCTGTTTTCCAGATCATTTCCTGTTTATTTCTACTCAACTGTATTATGTGCCCATCTACTCCATGAATAGAAATATGTTAAAATCTCCATGCTTATTAGAAATTTTATTGGCCACAATTTCGCTTTTAGATTATGACTTATCCACAAATGCAATTAAGATATATCTTGATATCCTTTAGTAGCATGCATTTTTTTTCTGAAACATATCTGCTTTGAAAGTTCTGATGACACAAATACTCATAAAAACAGGAAAATTGGGTTTAAAGCAGAGACTTTCTGTGGTCAATTAAGCAGAGAATGTCCTTAAGCTGAGAATTTTTTATTAAAAGGTTTATTTTAATTTTATTGGCTGAAAGATTTCTGGGCTTTTAAGGCATAGACAGTCCTTAAGGGCTCCTTGGAGGAAATGAGTGACCTTTATCATCAAAGCACTAAATGAGAACACCATTGGCATAGCTGTATTATCATAAAGCAAATTTAGAAACCAGATTTCTAAAAGGGCATGGAATTGGCATAATGGAAAAGGCCAAGTATGAGTCCTTGTGGAATATCCCCATGTATTGGAGAGAATGCATATCAACTGGATTGGGACCAATTTCCTCTTTTAGAAATATGCAGCAAATTGAGCATAGTATTGTGAAAATTGGATATTGTAGTAGAGGCCACGTGCCAGCCATCTATATAGATTACTATAGCTTTTATCTTCTTCTACAAATAATAACAGCTCATGGGTGATTGATTCCATTCTAAGCACTCCTCTGTCCCCTAAAAATTGACCAGTCAATGAGGATAAAACACAGTTTATTATAGAAGATAAAGTTTAGATCACTTCCATGTTGAAACCATGCACTGAGGTATAGAAAAATTAGAATAAAATATGAAATCACTGTCACTAATTTTACCTACTTGATATACATAGAGTGTAGAGGTAAAGACTATAAAGTGTTATTGTAACTTGGATCAGCAAAAGCATTCCTTTCCTTTCCTTATCATTTACATGCAGCCTAAACTACACAAACACACACACACACAAACACACTAACACATACTGGATTAGAAATATAGGCCAAATAATGACTATTTGTTGTTGTGTATACAATTACTAAGATTGTGGTATTTATATTAAATGTAGGGACATGGTTAGTAGCTTACAAAAAATTCTATAAAATACTCTTACCAATTCAAAATACTGTGCTTAGAATTTTTTTTAACTTGGATAATTTATATTTACTATTCACAATATTGCTTATTTAGAAAGGGCTTAAAAATGGAAAAAGAGTGATAGAATATGGATGTAAGAAATAAAATTATGAATAAAGATTTAGAAATGGCTGTAGGCATACAGAGTTATAGCAATGATATTAAAAAAGAATTACAATCCAGAGCAAAACATAGATAAGTGTGCATTAGGAAATGGAAGGACGAAAGTAAAATGTAGACCATGATTTCTTGAGCCTGAAGTATGGTCCTCTCATTAATGTGAGTATTTAATTAATGCCTGCTCGATAGTTTATTCCAAGGTCAAAAAGTATAACTTATTGAATTGAGAAAACACCTAAAATCACACTTAATATATAGACATATAAAGAATAATAAATTCACAAAGGCATCCCAACAATTTATTAGCTAAGATCAATAGACAAAAATACAAATAAACAAAGGGGTATAGAATGGGGGAATTTTCACCATCTCTTCTTAGAATTACACATTGCCACAATTTTTTACCCATCATTCAGTCAGGCAGTCATGGAACATTTATTAATTATTAATTGTATACTATATGTTAAATGTCATAATAAAGTCTTGAATAGTAACATCTCTCAAGGATCTCAGGTATAGAATAAGATAGAGAAAATCAAAACAATAAGTAAAAATAGGTTGTTAATTTCAATAATAGATGTAAGTGCCAGGAACTTACATCTAATTGAGCTGAACATGAGTATAAGATTGAAATTCAAAACTGGGATATGTTTGAATGTCACATAGCATTGTTTTGGCATTCGAAACCTGTTGCTTATCTATTCCCTTGATGGGTGTCAGTTTAGTTCCCTTTAATTTTTGCTACCACAAACAGAACTGCTACAAATACAAAATCTTCATGTTTGCAGCCTTAAGAGTTATATGAGTGTTTACATTAGGCATATTATCCAGGAGTGGGTTTGCTGGGCTTTAAATTACGATGCATTTCATTTAATGATATACTACCAGAGTCAATCACAGAAGTATAACAGCAGTTTATTTTTTTCATCCACTGCCAAGAAACTTCCTGTTTCCAGTTTCCACACGTACTAAATACCCTCTTTGCCTTTTGCCCATAGGATGAATGCCTCATTATTTTAATTTTAATTTATCTTAATGTTAGTGAAAGGAAGCAATTTCCAATTCCTTGTTAGTCACTTGGATTTCTCTCTTTGAATTGCTATTCATAGTTAGGTCTTTTTTTTTTTTTTCCAATTGAATGTCCCAATTTTTAAATTGAATTTCCCAACTCCTTGCAGCAGTTCCTTTTATATTTATAGGATTAATCCGTTGATAGTTTAGACACTGCCAAACAATTTTTATAATCTATAGCTGACTCTTAATTTCTATTATAATATGCTCTTTTAAAATAGATTTGATTCTTTCCTGGGGAAGTCGAAGTCACATCAACTGGCCCTCTCGCAACCCTTGCCAAACTCCCGCATTTTCTATTGTGTTCAGATGTTTCAGTCCGTTTAGCATAGGGGAGATGTTAGGTCTAATGGAGCAACCTGACCTTACCTTGAACCCGAAACCAACCAGGAACTAGTAGCCCTGGCTGCTTATCAGGGCGGGAATTCTCAGTGGCAGGGCCCCCACCCTGACCTCTGTCGTTGATAAATACCTGCCCTCAGACAGATTTGTTTCTCCTCTCTGGCAGTGTTGGACAAGGAATCGCCATTCACCTACCTGGACCTGAGCAGTTGGCGCCCCCGGGCACCAGCCGTGTGGGCTATTGTACCCTGCTCTTTTGGACCCTTTGTGCAGGTTAAGTTCTAATGTGGTCTTTTCTTGAGAGTCTCTTTTGTGCCTGAGCCTGTGTTTCCGCAAAGCACTGCACAGAAACTTGCTCTGCATTTGTTTGTATAGAATCTTAGTATAATTCATCAAATTTTCACATATAATTTGTACTTTTCCAGGAGTCCTGAAAACATTTAGTTAGCTCCTAATTTCATTCTTAATATGATTGATATGTAACTTTATTATTTTTTAGATTAATTTACTTTTTTATTAGGGAAGCTGTGGTTTACACAACAATCATACATAAAATAAAAGATTTCCATATACTGCCCTATTATTAACAATTTGCATTAGTGTGGAGCATTTGTTACAATTGATGATAGCACATTTTCATAATTGAACTATTAGCTATAGTCCATGGTTTAATTTAAGATTCACTTTGGAGTATTGTAGTTCCATGGATTAAAAAAAAAAAAAAAAGTTATTCCATTATCATATATGCAATCTAACATTTCCCATTTAATCACATTAAGGTATATGTTTCAGTGCTGTTAATTAGGCTCACAATATCATTCTACCATTACCAGAGTCCATTACCAAAACACTACCATCATTCCAAATAGGAACCATAGTTTAAGCCTCAACTTCCCATTCCCTATCCCCTGGTTATCTAGATTCTAGATTCTGTCTAAATTTGCTCATTCTAGTCATTGCAAATCAATGAGATCATACAATATTTATACTTTTGTGTCTGGCTTATTTCACTCCATATGATGTCTTTAGGGTTCATCCATATTGTCACATGTATAAGGACTTCATTCCTTTTTCACAACTGAACAATATTCCATTATTTGTACATACCATGTTTTATTTACCAGTTCATTGTTTGATACACACTTGAGTTTCTTCCATCTTTTGGCAATTTTGAATAATGCCACTAGGACTATGGCTGTGCAAAAATAACTGTTCAAGTCCCAGCTTTCAATTAGTTGGGTATTTACCTAAATAATGTGATTAATTGCCCATTATTATATTTTCATCAACTCTTTTCTTTCTTCTATATTTTCTCTACTGGTCTTTTGTTGGGCTAACATTTTTTTTTACCTTCCGTTTATTTTTCTGTGGTATTTTTTATTATATTAAATAAACAATTTATCTCTAATGATTACCTTATTATTTTGCAGATATATATGTAAAAGTGCAGCCTTGTATAAGACTATTTGATATTTTTTTCCTTTTTCTGACTAAAGTAAAGACCTTATCCTGTTAATTTCCCATTAACCTCTAACTACATTTTGTGGTTTAAGGCTTTA